>JANHFT010001710.1:146887-157088 GCA_032467955.1 Pseudoxenodon macrops
TCGTTAGGTCTGAAAAAAACTTTGAAAAAGTTTGGAGTATAAGACGCACACAAATTATCAGCCCCAATTAGGGGGAGAAAAGGTGCATCTTATACTCAGAAAAATACGGGTATTTACTAAATTTATATACCAAACGTATATTTAGTATTACTTTTTAAAAATAAATCATGGTGTTTTTTTAAACTGGCTAATCCCATTTAAAGATTTTGTATCTTTTTTGTTAGCTATTTTAAAATAATAATGTGGAAGATTTTGGACCCAGATTGTTGGAGACAATATGAGCAGTAGGCTGCTCAGGGAGTGCTGTAAAGCAGGGGTCCCCGACCCTCAGGTCATGGACCACCAGGAATCAGGCCATGAACAAAACTCCATCCACGCATTCATGGAATCCAGGTGGCATACAAAACTACATCCTACTGTTCCACTGAAAAATCTCCCTCCATGGAACTGGTTCCTGGCACCGAAAAGGTTGGGGGCTGCCACTGTAAAGCACTATGGAGTAGTATATACGTCTAAGTGCTATTGTTATTGCTATTGTTAATGCAAGTAGCTACAAAAAATTAACAGTGGGTAAATAACTCATAATTGTTATAAATAATCAGGATGGAGCTACCAAATAAAACACATTTTTCTATCAGCATTCCTGTGGGTATTGTACCATTCTGAATAATTTATCCAATTTAACAGAAGGCAATTAATGAATTTCCTCCAGGTGTATATGTGTGTGTATATGTGTATTCATACATGACTATAGTTCTTTTTAACATTGGATTATTTATATGGTATATTTCCATATGGAAAAGTTATTAGATTACTAACTCAGCATATCATTTTGTAAGAATGTTTTTCTATCATAAAATAGTTTGCTTATATGTTAATATTATAATCATAATAAACTAGGAACAGGAAACTTACTTCTTTGACAAGTAGCACCCCTGTAACCAGGTGCACACTCACAGATTCCTTCATCTGGAGAACATGATGCTCCATTTTTACAGTAACAGGACAATGAACAGTTTGGACCCCAACGTCCTTCAGCGCATACACTGTCACAATGTATACCTGAAAACAATCAATACATACAGTTATCAATAACAATACTATAAGATCAACAAGATCTTACATCAACATCAACTACCAGAAATAAAATAGTGAATGAAGCATAATGTAAGTCGGAAGTTTCAGCATGAGTTCCATACACTTCTATACACCTACTAACATATCAAGTGATGTGCTAGTTCTATGCCCCAAATGACTATTTCTTTCCATCTAAGGGGAAACTAGCAAATTGCAAACCAAAAAGGAGCATTAATGTAGAGATTATTTACATATATCTGATTATTTATTATATTTGAAGCCACAGCAAGTAACTTTTGTATCCCTGTGATTAAACAAAGCTTCTTGTTAAAACAGGGACAGAATGAGCTCAAAGGAGAATGGGGGAGAATTGCTATAAGAAATAAGAAAGCAAAATTATTGGGTGACCAAAATAGATAATGATGTGCTATTGAGTTGATGCCAATGATGGAATCAATTGGGTTTCAGATCAAGACCAACATATTTTCAAAAGTAGTTGAAATTGCTTGAATCTGCAATTTATGAATATATTGCCTTAAAGCATTATATAATCGCAATGTATTCTGAATATATTATCTTTTGAATAGCTTAAATATGCCAGTTTAATCTATTAGAAGGGCAAAGATTAAATATAAATCAAAGATTGTTTATTTAAAATATATATACATTGGGGACACAAAAAACCTGAACAAATAAACATTCACTTAGTTGTGCAAAACAAGCCAATGCAACTGTAGTCTCTCTTTCTTTTACAGTTAATAGGTTCATAACATCATTTGATGTGTTTGGGAAAACTAAACTTTTTTCCCCTTTTTAAAAATAATATCTTTTATATTATGTCTGGCATTATCATGCTATCTTGCTAATTTACATCTGTATTTGAAAGATATTAAAATAGATATTTGTATTTTTTTATTCTCTTTCCTTTTTTCTTAGTAGAGTAAAAAAAAATCTCCTTAACTCTTATGGAGGTTGGGAACAGAATCCTGTTTGGAAAATATCTTTCTTGGTTAGAATAAAGGGGAATGTAGGTTAAACCTATTATGACCCAGGTCTTTTTATCAAATTTGCTAGAGGAATAATGACAGAAATAACTGTAGTGGAAAATGCACCACATTGAAATTTGACAAGAACTCAGTAACTAATTTTACACAGGATACTGAACAAGTATAAAGGGGCTATTTTTTCCTGATTGAATGAAAATTTGAATGGACTTTGAATTGCTGTCAAGACATAAAAGAAGTTGTACCATCAACCTCTTGCAAGCTGATTCTTGTCTAGATAGCTCAGTTTTCAGAATCAAGTCACAAAGTAACTTATTTTTCAATAGCTTAGAACAGACATTTTCTACTGGAATTTTATAGCCAGCCACCTATATTTGCAAATAAATTACATTTCTTGTTGAATCTACACTGTGTATCATTACATCCACTGAAAACTGTGCAAACATCATACCTTAAAAAATTGACTGTGCTGGTACATTTAAAAATTTTTAAACTTGAATTGTAGAAATTAATGTACATAAGTTTGAAATAAGCAATTTAAGAGAATATTTTTCTACTGGGACCAAACAAGGACAAAAAGTATTTATTTCAGAAATTGTTTTCTCGCTTGTTTAATAAATCATTATTAAACTTAACAAAATTTATTTTTGAGTAAACATGTAAGACTTTCTGTCAATAAATAATTTATTTTTGGTTAATACATAACATCAGAGGTGGGTTCCTACTTGTTCGGACCGGTTCTACCGAGTAGGTAGTAGGCCACTGATGCCTCACAGAGCCGGTTCTGCTCCGTGGGCAGCGCCATCTTTTTTTTGAATTTTTTTTTAATGTGAATTTTTTTCAGATTTTTTTTTCTTCTGCGCATGTTCAGTGCAATCTTACATGTTAAACTGTTCTTAGTATAATATGAGTATATACCTGACTGTTAATGAAAATGTATTATTTTTGTACACATTGCAGAGCACTATTTCCGTGATAAATTGTGTTCTTACACAGGTCTTTATTAATACATGTATTTAACTAAACACTGCTAAAAGAATTAGGAACACAAACAGGAAAAGGAATATATTTGTCCACATTCTTGTTTTGAAGGCCACATGTAAGCAAGCAACTCTGCCTTAATGTTTATATATTTCAGCCCCTAGATGACTGAATGAGTACTTGGCATAGAAAACTTTTACACTAAAAATTACACAGATGCTTTGTTTTTTGGGTATAAACCTTGAATATTTAAAATACATTTTCCAAAACAAAAGAATTATTAGCAAATAAGTCCATTAATTTCATTCCTAATGAACAGATCAGTCAGGAAATGTTTTGCCAGGAGAATGGACAAAGGCCTCTTTTATAGCCTTTGCAAGTTGCTAGGCAATAGCAAAATGGTCATGATAAACTTCAGCTAAGCAGCTCTGAAGAAATCCTCGAACTCGGAGAACTATGCCAAGAGCTTCACTTCTAAATTAGCATTCCTGTAGCACATACAATGGTGCGAATGAAGGGAATGATTACTTGGATAATATTATTTATTCCACTATAAAATTTGTAGTCTACTTGTAGTCTATATTACAAAAAATCATATATCTTAGTAATAATAGTACTATGGAACATTGTGGTAACATTGACATGTGGAAAACCTAATCGCTGTACTGTGTTGTTGGGATCTAGATAGATGATCCATGCTGACAGCTGCTGGAGTGCACATTAAATGATATTTTATATATTCACTCATGTTTCAAAAGTACAAACAAGTCAAAGGAAGGCCCTCTTCACAAGCAGTAAATACTGGGATTGTGCAGTGCTGTGGATTCAAAGGCAAAAATATGCTTTGCGGTGTGCAGGATTGCAAATGTGGCATCTGTCTACACTTCCTTGAACCAAACATATTCTTTTCTAGGACTACAAGGAAGAGCCTACACTAAAACAATAGACAAATATCTGATTTTTCTAAAGCAAACTGTGGAAATAATTGCTCTGTCAAAAGGAGTAGAAATTTTAAAATTAGAAAAAAGAAAACCTATCTTGAGTTTGATAGATTGACTGATCCATACCCAGGATTGTTTATCCCAGCAAAGAAAAAAAGAAAACAGGGCTAGGATTGGAGCTGTTACATCAAAATGTTGAAACTTCCTTCGTGTCCTATTTATCTATACCAGTGATGGCGAACCTTTTTCCCCTTGCGTGACAAAAATAGCGGTGTGCGTGCACATGCGCGCGTGCATGTGCCAACACGCAACCCCCCATGCATGTTGCACTGCGACCCCCCCATTGGGCTGATTTTTGCCCTCCAGAGGGTTCAGAAGGCTTCTCTGAAGCCTCCAGAGGACGAAAAACGGTCCTACAGGCAAACTGGAAGTCACTTCCGGTTTGCCCGTTGGGTCGTTTTTTTACAGGGCAGCACCTCGCATGCCCTCAGAAATGGCTTCGCGTGCCACCTGTGGTAAGCGAGCCATAGGTTCGCCATCACGGATCTATACCATACTATATTGTAATTAGATTTTGATTGTACTTTTGGCAAAATTGACCATACTCTTAGCAGGGAATTCCACTAAAAACCTAGCCATCAGTTTAGCTATATCACAAAAAGGATTGTGTAAATGTCTTGATTGAACAAAGCCATGATTGGTGATAGAAGTCAATATCTATGAACTGTTTTTATTAGAATATTAAGAACCATGATAATAGAATGTTGAATGGAATGTAAGAGGAATAAATAATAAAGGGCATGAATTCATTAATGAAATGAAATAAAAATAACTATGGTGTGTGTCTGTGAAAGTAAGAAAAAGGCAAAGGATATTGTAAGATAATATTGTGTAGTGGAATTGAGGAATACATGCAGAGAAGTAAAAGTATAGATTAAACCATGAATGGAGCTATATAACAGAAAATATGAAACTGTGTTGTTTAGTAGTGTTTCATATGCTTATGAAAGTTAAGAATCCATAGCTCATTATAATTGTATGTGCTCTGTTGAATGATGATAATATAAATACCAGAGATGAATTTGGGGAAATTGTCCAACATTCTAAATGAATATTATTCGAGGGAAAATGATTCTGCTAAGGGACAAGAACAGATTGATGGGAATAAGAAAAGAGTGTGCAGAAAAAGTGATGGGGCCTTGAGAAGATCCAAGAATAAATGAGAACTGTTCAGTGAGTATCTTCTTAGAAAAATGTCAGTTTGTTTCATTGACATGGTTTACATAAGGGGTGCTTAAATCTGGCCCGTGGGGCTGGCCTGGAAATGGCAAAGGACCAGCCCATAGTGCCTCTGGCAGCCAAAATGGGGCATGTGCCTATTTCAGCCTGCACTAGCCCTCCCATGCCCTATTTTGACCACAAAGTGCTGCAGGAGGCTGTCCAGGCCAAAAATGGGCATGGAGGGGCCTCATGTAGCCTAGCCCCCGCACCCTGTTTTGGCTGATCAAGTGCTGCAGGAGGCAGTCCAACCCAAAAATAGGGTGTGGGGGGGCACATGCTCCATTTTGTCTGGCAGGATGCTGCAGGAGGCATCCATTCCATCTCCCCTCTCCACTCCTCCTGGACGGCACACAGAGGAGAACTACAATGCTTTATTCGGCCCTTGAAGAAATCCAGTTTGATAAGAAAATGAATGTAAATCTAAAAGCATATTTAATTTGATTGTTTTTGATGAAAAATTGAGAATTACTGAAAGATACGTGAGTGATAAATGTCTGAATGTGGAACAGGCTATATTTTGGTACTGTCAAAAGAGGATATCTGGAAGGTTGGGAAGGAATAGTTCAGAGATTTATAAGGAAATAGTAATAATATCTTGAATACAGAATAGCACTGTAGTCAAACAGAATACTTATTCTGGCATGTGCGAATGTGAACTATAAAAGATGAAGATGCGCTTTAAAATAACTATCTCAGATTTGTCATTTTGTGTGATATTTAGAACACAGTAAGAAGATTTTTATTAAATTAGGAAAGTGAAAGACATCTATTCATGTGAACAAAATAATGAAATGTTCCATTTGCATTAATTAAGAGACTCAGTAAATGGAAAGCATATTTTCAGAAACAGTTCTATAGAGTACCATCAGATTACAGAAGAGTTGCCAAGATTAACTTTGTAGATGTAATACTGATAGCTTTTTCTGCTAGCATCAGAGTTGTAGTTGTGCTAAAGTTCAGTGTGAGCCTTTTTTTGTATCTTGCTAAATATTCTAATCATGCAATTAAATCAATATATGTAACTCTAGTATTTTTTTCTGGGAAGATGGTGATAGAAATATATTTTAAAAGTGCAGTTTTAAGAATATGGTATACTATGAAACCTAAAAGTTAGAGTAAACAAATTTAGGATAGATCTAAGAATCACAATTTGGAAGCAACCCTATCACAATAGCTACCGTATAATATAACATTTGACCATATGAGACAACTATGCTTTTTTTTAGAGACCAACTGATGAATCTGAGTGTTTTTCTGATCAAATTGCCATACCTTTCTAGTTTGACACTAAGTACCAGAGGCATAATCCCCAGAATACAATATAACAGAGGCTGGAGAATGCAATGCCATCTTTAATTAGGGTTTCCAGGTTGTACTAAGATGGATGTCCTTGAAACACAAACAATACCCTTGCCAGTCAATGAAGATTCTCAGTCATCCAGGTAGAATTATCTGAAAGTTGAGTCATAGCAACTGCATGTATTTTTTGTTGGTTTGACATGTTTCACTGCTCATCCAAACCATTTTGCTGTCTGAACAAGTTGGTTAGGGGAACCTGAGTTGGCAGACAGTCGTTAGAATGTGCCAACTCCTAAAATTCTTAGGGATATTGCCACACCAACCTCACGCTTTCTTCTCCAAAGTGTATGGCAATATGCTGATGAAGATTGTCAATCATCCAGGTAGCACTGCCTAAAAATTGAGTCAAGGCAACTGGACTTATTTTTTGTTGGTTTGAGATGTTGGGCAACAAAAATGTCTCAAACCAGCAAAAAAAAATATTTAGTTGCCATGACTCAATTTTTAGACAGTGCTACCTGGATGATTGACAATATTCAGAAAATACTCTTATCAGTATATTTTTAATATTTTGGATTCTTACAAGAATGGAAGCAATGACATTTCAAAACTCCAGCTAGTGCAGTATGTAGTACCCTGTTAATATATGTGTATTCTATGTGTATTCTATTCATGTGTATTCTATGTGCTCATGTGTATTCTATTCAGAAACATATGAAGTAATTTACAGCATTTTGTATATGCCATTTAAATATTACTTTGTTGCAAAGAAAATAAGTTTTGTCTATGACTTATGTTATGGAGAAAATTGAGATTTTGAAAGCTAGGAGTTGAAAGCAACTTGATAATACAAAATCAGTTAATGGTATACTGTCATGATAGGTTAAAGGCCTACAATTACTGAGATAAAATTATTCCACTCCAGAGAATTACTAGGATTAATTAATAGGATCTATCCTAAAACTTTTGTATATTGATCAAAATGCTATAAATTTAGGGTGGCTAAGCTGAATCAAAATTTGGATAGCACTGGCCTATTGTTACAACAATTTCAAATTTACCTGACCACCCTGGGAGGCAACGGCAATAACCTGTCACTGGATGACATCCATCTGCATGACTGCAGTCACAGCGCTCTGAGCAGTCCAGGCCATATATGCCATCCTGCCAGGAAGAAAATGAAATGATGTTAAATTTATTTTAATGCAGTCAACATGCAAGCCTAGCATTATTGACATAATAAGATATTTGATTTGCGAATGAAACAGACTGTATTTCTTCCTTCTTTCATTCCCAAATTGTGTTAACACCAAGGTCATGAATGAGGTGTTCTACATTGTTTATACTTCAAGGTGAGTGTAGGAAAGGTTGGAAAAATTACTTCAAACGGGAACATCAAAGAACAAATTTGAAGTGTCAATATGATGACGGACTAAGGATGAATCAAAGGCCGTTCCCTGAAGATGTGTCTTTTAAAAGGATAATACCCATGTGCCATAGTTAATGGGTTATATGTTTTCCTTAAAAATACAGCATATAATATTGTAATATTCAACATATTTATCAAGGCATTATATTATTGCAATCTCCAAATCAAGCTTTCAGTGGAGTCTGCTTTATTACCTGGCAGGGATGTTCACATTTTTGTCCTCTCCAACCTGGAGCACAGGTGCAGGTTCCATCCAGAATATTGCATGCTCCTCCATTAAGGCACTGACATGTTAAATTACAGCCAAGACCCCATGTCCCACTAGGACAATTTATAGAGCAGTCCACTCCGTGCCAACCTGACACAGTAAAAAGAAAATGTCTCTTTTCAGTACAGAGTTCTAAGCTCTTACTTGATAAGAACAACTGAGAGTTGATAAGCACTTTTTCAAGTTTTGAATAGGAAGCTATTTTTACATATATCATTCATTTGCCAGAATCATAGGAGGATGCTGTGTCTAATTTATGGCGGCAAAAAAATCAGGAGTCAAGCACCATCTCTTCCACCTAGCCATTGTTATTAAAAGGCATAAGCTTTTGTGAGATGCAATTCACTACAAAAGGTGCAACTGACTTCACAACATGCAGTTATTGATACAAAGTCTTTAGATCTACACATGTCACTAAGCAATTTGAGGCAACAAAAAGAAAAATGCAAAGGGAAGAATGGAAATAGGATAACTGCTATGCACAAAAAATATATATGCAAAGATGATGCAAATAGAGAAAGTTAATTGCAAAATAGGTAGCCAAAGAAAGTAAGGAATAAATATGATTAAAAGACAGGGAAAACACACTGGGATCTTGACAGACTTTAAAAAAAATTTTGGTATGATCAAGAGGAAGGAACTTGCAGTGGAGTGAACAGAATTAAAATACGAAAGTTAATTCTGAGAATGCTGGAAGTAGCAGCACAGTGTGGTTTATGATCGTCATTCTTTTAAAAGTATTTAATATGTTTTATTAAAATGTTTAGTATGAATTTCATAGTACAAAAATGTAAATTAGATCACTAACCAGCTTTGCAGACACAAGAACCATCCACTGGGGAACAACGAGCCTCATTTTTGCAGTTACATAGAGATGAACAGTTTATTCCATGTGTTCCAACAGGACAAGGAAAAGAACAATCAGAACCCTGGAACGCATTTGACAAAAGATTTTTAAAAAAATGCAATATTAAGGAAAATGATTTCATTAGATCTTTAAATAAAAAGGATAATCTTATCAGTGTAACGATGTTCCCTAGTTGGGTAATGAAACAACTGCAAGATGACGGTACTTAGTTGGGTGATGAAATGTCAGCAAGCAAGCAACCACCACTAAGGCTCAGAGAACATCAACAATTCCACAGTCCAGCCCTGAGCTCCATATATTCTCTTTTGTTGAAACAAAGTTGTCTTATCTGCACTGCTGTGTCTTTTGAAGCACCTCTTCTGATGGAATGCCATAATCCCAATAGGGACTATAGAAGTTGCTTCTATTTTCAAAGGCAGACAACCAATGAAATAACGACCAGAACCATTTACCTTAAATCCTGGAGCACAAATGCATTTTCCAGTCACACTGTCGCAATCAGCACCATTTCGGCAACTGCAGATTTGTTGACAAGATTCACCATAGAACCCTGGGGAACAGCTTTCATTGCAAGAGAGACCAGACCAGCCAGGATTGCAAAAGCACTCTCCAGACATTGGGTGGCAGCTGCCAAAAAGGAATGGATGGATAAAGCATTTGGAGAGAATATGATACCAAGAGCCCAATGAAGAAAAATGGACACATTATACAAAAGATTTCACACAAAGAAGTTATTTAGAAAAATGCCCTCAATTGGGCACAGGGAGCGGGTGGAATTAGAGGACCATGCGGTCTAATATTAATTTACTGCAGTATTAATACTCTACTACTAATAATAGCATCTACATATTTTATGTTTTAAAACAAAATCAGTGCTGAGAAAATCTACCGCTTAGATATAATTATAAATGCATTTATAATTAAGTTTTTGGATGAAATATGACAGGTATTAGCCAAGTATGTATAGGTAATCCTCAATTTAGAATAGAATAGAATTCTTTATTGGCCAAGTGTGATTGGACACACAAGGAATTTGTCTTTGGTGCATGTGCT
>JANHFT010001710.1:165493-176311 GCA_032467955.1 Pseudoxenodon macrops
TCTGGCTTCAGGGAAGCCTCCTGAAGGTGAAAAACATCCCTACGGGCAAATCGGAAGTTCGGGAATGGAATTTCGCTGGCAGACGGTTTCAGGAAGCTGTCGCAGCCAAAAACGGAGCTCGGGAGCCTGTTTTTGTTGGCAGAGAGCTCAGACCACCACTGGCACCTCCAATGCAAGTGATGTTGCGCTGCCCATGCCCACCCTGGCCCCCTGAGGTCAAACACAACTCTGATGCGGTCCTCAATGAAATTGAGTTTGACACCCCTGTCCTAAAACATACCCATGAAATTTCAGAGTCAAAAGCGATGAAAGTTTATAGAAATTATAGCTACCATCCATCCAGGAGGGCAGGCGCATTCTCCCGTTACATGATGACAAACTCCTCCATTCTGGCATGGGCATCTTTCTTCACACTGTGGCCCATGTTTGTCAGGTGGACAAAGACCCTCACAGCTAAAAATAAGGCAAACACACACACATTCACAGAGAGAAAATGTTTAATTAAAGTGTTTCTCTTAATTATAAGAGGAATGGTGAGATATTTATGTTTCTAATAGGGCTAGGGATGTTAATCTGTAAAATTAAGTAAAACGTATATAAATAATTTCTTTACTTAAGAAAGTATTTCTATTTATAAATGTCAATACGTTTTTCTTATTTTATCAATTTAAAAACAACAAAAACATTTCTCTGCTTTATAGAAATTTCTAATCCAGGTAAACAAGCTGTAATGTCAAAAGTTTCAATGTATTTGCTGTTTAAAAACATTATTTGGATTAAATATTTTCCAAATTGTCCCCTGAATCCTGTTCTATTTTGTAGCAAAATACTAGGCTTGAATTAGAGATTGTACATTGTTGCAATGTGTGGTACACAATTACCTAGTCAATATTCTTATATTGTTTATATTTTTGGCAAATAATGAGCTTATGCCGTGAGCAATCATATATATTTATTATACAAAATTAAAATAAGGTATATACAAAAGTAGCTTATAGTCCTGCTTTTTTATTCATAATTACTTTTTTTTTTTAATTGATCATTACCCCTGTTTTTGCCTTTACAGAATTTTGTATTCAGATGAGTTCCTGCAATGTTCATTCTTTGGATTGCTTTGGGAAAAGATGTTGCCTTCTCTATATTCTGGTCTATGATCTAGACCAGGGGTGTCAAACTCGTGGCCCACGGGCCAGATGTGTCACACTCTGGCCACCTCCACCCCCATTTTAGTGAAAGAAAAAAAGTAGTGATATGTTACATGACGACAACGTGATGCCATGAGTTTGACACCCTTGATCTAGACAATTTCAAAGCAAGTTTTACCGTAAACAGGCTTCTGATGAATTCATTGTAGCTCTATCTCACCTTTTCCCACATCAACTCCAAGCAATTTTGCCATCGGATCTATTTAGTTATGATAGGATGGTAAGAGGAAAATAATTGTGACTGCTATTGATTCTAAGTCACAATGTAGTAAGAATTTGAACTTGCATTTTCTTGGTGCAGATACACACTGTTACCAGAGTTTTCTTTCTTCAGAGTCTTTCTCATATTACTGTCATAATCTATTGTTATAAAAATATCCTGAGAACATTATAGTCTGGCTTTTATAAATCAGAGTCCACTGTGTCGGATGCATGAAATGGTTACTACCACATCTCATCCAATGGATTCTGGACCATGAACTATTCAGCTTCAGTATATTGGTTAGTTTTGAAGGTTCAACTAGAATCTATTTACAGTGTTTCTACTCTGTCTAACGATAAAACCCTTCCAGCATATTAAAAAAGGAATCAAGCATTAATCAAATCAACATAAAAATACATTATATATATATTGAATATTCCTCAAAATATTAAAATATAGTTCATCTTGTCATATTTCTGTTGCTTATTAGTTATAAATGAGTTGGCAATATTGAATTTGGAACTAAGAGATCATTTTAAATCCCAATAGAGCTATTCACAGAGTGCAAATTATATTTCTATCTTCACCAAAACAATAATCATAGCATGAGGACAATATTGCCATCTTCCTTGTAAAAGAAAAAATAATTGTGAAATTCACTAATATTCCACACATAATGAATATATCAATCACATATAGACTTAGACTGTCTACTGTCGACCTCACCCCATTACTAAGAGGTCTGTAAGGGGCATGCATAAGTGCACCAACGTGCCTACCGTCACTGTCCTAATGTTCCCTTTTATTTGTATCCATTACATGTATTCATAATCATGTTTATACATATCTGTTATCTAATACATGCTTGATGAAATAAATGAATAAGATAAAATAAAACATACAAAGCTCCAGTATATCCAGGGGGACATCTGCATTCTCCAGTGATGTGATCACAGGTGGCTCCATGCTGACACTGGCATTTTTGGTGGCAATCATTTCCATATGTGTTTTGGTCACAGCGTTCCTCACAGCGCCATCCCTTGAATCCTGCAGTGCAGTGGCAGGCTCCAGTGATGGGATTACATAAAGCTCCATTTTTACACTGGCAGCGACTACTGCAGTGAGGTCCCCAATGGTAACTATCACATGCTGCACAGAAAACAAAAAGAAAGATTAGAGGGGCTGCCTTGTCAACATATTCTCCCTGCTAGTTAATTCATTACGATACTGTGGCAAAGTGAATTGCTCAATTTTCATCTTAAAATTAAGAGAGAGAAAACATAATTATACTGCATTTATAATTATAATGATATATTACAGTATTAAATATAATTTGCCTTGATATAATTATATTATTAGACATAATGTATTTATATTTATAGAATTATAAATTATATTTTAAAAAGCAAAAGCAGTCTTACCAGTTGTATTACAATAAACGTATTAGGAGAAATGTTAAAAGATAATTTGTAAGCAAACGTAATATGAAATTTTAAGCAGGAAATATGAAGACACATCTTGAAATCTGTTTCCTTCCTGACTATATGGAGTTTTCTTTTTTCATTTTTGCTATCTGATGTGGATTTTTGCTATCTCTGAAAATTTGATTTAATCATTCTTTCTAACCTATCTCCAGGGGTGAAATCCAGCAGGTTCTGACAGGTTCTGTAGAACCGGTAACGGAAATTTTGAGTAGTTCGGAGAACCAGCAAATACCACCTCTGACTGGCCTCGTCCCCATCTATTCACTGTCTCCCGAGTTCCAGCTGATCGGCTGGGTCTTCTTTTGTTGCCCTGCACAGGAGAACTGAGCTGAAAAGGTTAGTGGTGTGGGGAGGGAATAGGGATTTTGAAGTATCCTCCCCCTGCCACGCCCACCAAGCCACACCCACAGAACCGGTAGTAAAAAAAATGTGAATCCCACTACTAATGTGGGTGCACCAAAATATTTCCGTTGTTTTTTTGTTTCTTGCTTGAAAATGGTGGGAAATTGAACTAATAATTTTCAAGAGTCTTAGTCAGAAGTTCTACAGGCCTGCATGTGGGGCCTAAGGGCTGCATATGGTTTAGCGGGTCATGGCCTTACCTGATCTAAAAGCTAATCATGTAGAAATTTAGATAACGGTGAAGAAAGAATGTTTTAATATGCAGGCTTTAGCTTAGTTCACCCGTGGGAAGACATAGCTCAAACCTAA
The DNA here is from genome assembly GCA_032467955.1 of Pseudoxenodon macrops. Lineage (NCBI taxonomy): Eukaryota > Metazoa > Chordata > Lepidosauria > Squamata > Pseudoxenodontidae > Pseudoxenodon > Pseudoxenodon macrops. The sequence goes on from JANHFT010001710.1 coordinate 169,096, forward strand.
AAGCCTAAATAAGAAAAATCTGCCTGAACTCTGTTCATAGAAGAATGAATTTAAATGACATCTGTATCTATGCTTGATAATAACTGGGGTGGGGGCGAGGAATCACTGTGGAAAGTACAACCCATTCTTTGTCAAAAAAGATTATTTGAGATCTTTGTGGATGACTATTTTGTTCCATGAGTCATGTTTTTTTCATCTATTGATGTGTCTAATATACAACATCCAAAGAGGAATTTGCTTGGATTTTTAGTACTTGGATGAATGATCATTGTACCTTTGTATGTATCTCATCCTGTTCACAAAATAAATGGAGAAGTTATTTTCCTATTCCATTACACAACAGTGAGTTTAAGGAGCTATTTCCTGTTAGGCAGAGTAAGTGTGAATATCCCTTGGGACACCTTTCATACTTCTTTAACCTCCGAAAGCAACATTACAGCTGATCTGTAGATAGACAAAATAGGATATAAGTTATTTAATACAGACTGCATGGTGACTGAAATGCAGACCGTAATTTGACTTGAACGGTGGTATTCCATGCTAGTCTCCGCTTGACTTGTTTCCCGGAGAGCTTTTCAAAGTAACACAGATGTAGATAGTGACAAGATGTTCCTTGGAGTATTTTCTAAGGTGGTAAGATGTATAAAGAAAAATATTTTAGGAGGAGATGTGAAAAAAGCACGTCATCTTACCATGACATTAATATCACCTTAAGAGCAAGATTATTCAGCATATCCCATACCCAAACATTTCCTAGCCATAAGTGTACCTCTTTTAAGTCTTTCACTTAAAACCACAGTTGAGCCCAACATTTCCATTGCTAAGCAAGACAGTTGTTAAGTGAGCTTTCCCCCATTTTGTAACCTTTCTTAGTACAGTTGTTAAGAGAATCGTTGCAATCGTTAAGTTAGTAAGAGCTGTGGTGGCACAGTGAGTTAGCACTGCAGGGCTAACTCACTGCTCACTCCAGGAGTCCAATTCTGAGGGTCTGAAGGTTGACTCAACCTTCCACCTTTTTGAGGTCGGTAAAATGAGGACCCAGATTGTTGGGGGCAATATGCTGATTCCTTAAACTCCGTAAACTGCTTATAGAGAGCTGTAAAACATTATGAAGTGGTATATAAGTCTAAGTGATAAGTGTAATGGCTACTGTTGGAAGAAATGTCCTTCTGGGTTCAGTTCCAAATGGGAAAAAAAAAACACTGGATTCATGAAAGTTGCTTGGAAAGAAGGTTTATTGATGAACAGGACCACATGGCTTAAGTTCCTGAACAGAATCACATGGCTTGAGTTTCTGAGTAAAAAAAGGGTTCAGATGCTAAAATACCTTGGTTTTATGCCTTCTGTTGGGAATTGTCTTTGAGCTTGTATTCTGATTGGTTGTCAGACTCCCACCCAACAAGTCACCTGACCACCAAGCCATGCCCACCTGAAGCCACGCCCACCTGACCACCAAGCCATGCCCACAAAATAAACCACGCCTTTTTTAGATGTCACCACTGATCTGGTTCAAATAATCAGCCGATTTTCTGTTATATTTAGAAGACTTTTTCACCATGATCAGTGAGTTCTTTATACCGATTAGCTAAGGCAAGCTTTGTAGTTTTCCAAATTTAGGAAAGTCATGAGGCAGTTTCTGCTTCGTCTTGGTTAAATTTCAATCCCACTTTCAGAATTTCTGTATCTTAAGCGCTTAACTGGAGGGGACATGTGATCAATGGATAGTGAGGCTGTTCAGCCATGAAAATATACTGAGGTTGAATTGTCAATTTACCCAGCTTGCAATATATGAATCGGTTCCTATGCTTTCAAAAATGGTTTTCTGCTTGTAATGTAAATCAAAACTATTTCATGCTCATGAGCCTATTTTGTAGTCGTTCATTCTGCATTTCACAGATTAGTCATTTGAAAAGTGGCAGCTGATCTATAGTGTAGGCATGTTTTCCTTGCCTGATAAAATGGTCAGGAATTTTTCAAAATGGCAAACAGTAGTGATCATATCCCTGATTATGAAGACCTCGTATCATTCTGGAAAAAATTCTTCAGCTTGATGAATCACAAACCCTACTGTCTGCATCCCGATGAATCAAGACAGCCCTACTCTTATGCTCAATTTCTGATGACTGCTTCATAGCCTCTTCTGTCCCTCAATTGCATCAAAACAGAGAAAGAATCATGTGAGTTTTAAGAACTGTAATAAATATGTATAATATTGGAGTTGCTGCATGATAGGGTCTGTCAGCATTCCTATGGATTGGGTTGCCTGCAGTTTTTTCATGAGGATTTTAAAAAAAAAGAATGAATATTCCAGCTAGTATCACCTTTCTCTGTCCTGCCTCAAATCCCATAGCACTAATTGTTTCAGATTGCTATTGTGACAATAGGGTTTGTTTCTTCACCTTTTGTTTAGACTAGAGAATAATTGTCTACACTGTGCTCCCGTAGATCTAAAACAAGTTGCCTTATTTTGAAACCGTTTTTTTCTGTTGTGAGCTATCTAACATGTGCTTCTATGAATGATCTTACTATACCCCCCTTGATTTCTAGGCAAAACAATATAGACTTACCACTTATACAAGTTATCATGATTTCTTTATCTGATCATCCTAGGGTGTACAAAAATTAATCGAAGTTGATTGTTTATAAATCAGTAGGACTAAATCTGGGTGAAACGTGGACCTTAGGATATACAAATTGAATTCATAATTAGGAATAAAATAAATATTAGTAGTTAGGCATACATTCTGTTTTTTTAAACTATCTTAAATGCTATTTTAAAAGTTGATGAAAACTTTGGGGGGAAAATGGGTGATTATCTTCTCTTTCCCTTAAGGTTCATTCATGTATGCAAGCAAAACCCGAAAAAGAGCATGTGATTGGCAACATATTGTATTTAAAATTATAAAGATAGGTCTAATGAAAAAGGAAGGACCCCATTAATTTGGGAAGACTGAAATCAAATGAAAAATGATCAGCTGATGAGTGATATGCAATTTGTTCTCTAGCCTCTTTAATAATGTGAGAATGTCACATTACATAACAGTTAAAATGATTAATCCTGGAAACGAACTAAGATAGGATAGATCTTGTGTGTTTTCCCTTCAGTATTGGACAATTTGTCCCATTAATCTCTCTCAGATGAATAGTCTTAAATTAAATAAATAGCATTATTTATCTGGATTTATGGCTAAGAAAAATCTTCCAGATTTTCTAAGGAAGTCTTCATTGTTATTTTTTTAGATCCAAGGGATAATTTTTCAAGATTTATGGATATACAGCCTGATCATTAAACATTCCTTTCTCTGGTACTGAGTATGCAAGTTCATTTGAAATCTTAATTTGACAACCAAGTTCATTGGCAATGCCTGTATTCATAGGAGTTTTAAGAGACTGCTTTTGGGTTAAGATTTATTTTTCTTATCTGGAACTTGCACCTCAAAGTGGAATGACTTTACAATCATTACATAAAGATAACAATCAGATAATAAATGAAGACATTTGGTTAAAAAAATTGACATAAAAGAAAGCAACTGGTGGAACTACTGAGGCTATCAGTTTATATTGATTTATATGGGACTAAGACATGCTGAAATTAATATAGGAAGCAGCTACTGTTTCCTCTGATGCATTCCTCTAATAGGTTTTTTCCCCCTTTCAATCTGTTCTGATTGATAAGTCTCTGCAGTTTTCTTGGCAAGGTTTTTCGGAAGCGGTTTGCCATTGCCTGCTTCCTAGGGCTGAGACAAAGTGACTGGTCCAAAATCACTCAGCTGGCTTGGTGCCTAATGGATGACAGCTATGGTATTCACATTTTGTTCACCAGCACTCTAAGGTTTCCATGAGAATTGTCTAAGGGGTTGAGCATCACAGTTTCAGTTATACTGTGTTATTGCAACATTCCTTGTAAAATTTTGTTCAAATAAACTATGTTTTTGAATGAAGTCTGCACTGATATTTCACGTTGAGTAGAGTTCCTTTGTTATCTCAAATGTGAAGACCACTGCACTAGAAGAAGTGAAGTGGAGGAGGCCAACCAAGGGTGAGAAGTGGAGCTTCCTACTATCCATGTTTCCCTGAAAATAAGACTGGGTCTTAATTTCTTTTGGGCACCAAAATAAGCACTAGGGCTTATTTTTGAATTTTGCAACCTCCCTCCGCATGCCTCTGCCTCCGCTGCTGCTGGTGGCACTGCGCAAGGCTCCCATGAGCCAGGCAGCTGCGCAGCAGGTCTGGATCACCTGTGTCTCTCTCTCCGCTTCTGCCTCTGAATTCAGACTTTTCTGCACTGTGCCAAGGAGCCAGCAGGCTGCTGAACACTGTCGTCCCCTGTGTGCTTGCTGCCTCTTGTGCTGGCCCTTCCCCTGGGCTTATTTTTGGGATACGGTTTATATTAGGCCCACCCAGAAAAATCAGGCTAGAGTTTATTTTCAGGATTAGTCTTATTTTTTGGGAAACATGTAGTCATTCATTGATCTGAGATGGATGATAATGCCATTAAAACTGGACCACACTGAATGTTGTCTGTTATGGAATTTTTCAAGTCTCCAAATTTCACCATTTAAATGGAGCTCGAGTCCACTGTGTTCCGTATTATAGCACACAATGAACACTTCTGTCCTCTGAGTCTGTAGCATTTTCAAGAATCAGCAGCCAATCTTAATGGGCTCTTCTAGGTCAGTAATAAAGAGAGGTATCTGAACTAGTGAATGCTTTGCTCTTGTCCTACTTCTGAAATGACAGTTAAATTCAGTCACTTCTGTAGCAATATTCCTTGCAGTTCTCTATTTGTATTAAATCCCCCCTCAAGGAACTCTTCAGAAAAAAGTTGTGAGCTGGTTGCCACACTTCTAGTGGCAACATACACCCGTTGGTAGAATGTCAATCTACTTCTTTATTTGATTGGAATCCTTCACTGGAAGTTCCTTCAGTCTCTTCCATTCCTTTCTGGTAACTGGTTTAAATGCAGTAACCTCTTAGTTCTGAATGCCACTTGCATTGAACATAGAAGAAAAAACGGCACCCTCTGTTCCCCAAAGTATGGCTTTCTCATGAAAAATAGGCCTTCCTTCTGAATAGATGCATCATGTTGTCTCACTGTATGTTCATTTCCATGATGAATATATTTCAGTGAAATTAGCTTGTCATAGGTAGGTAACCTTGGCCAAGCACATTTGAAAGCAGGAAATATTTCTGAACTAAGAGGGATTAAGAGATGAGGAAGCAGCTGCCTAAGAAAAGCTCTGTGTGTGTGTGTGTGTGTGTGTGTAAGTGGGGGAGAAAAAGATAGGCTTGCCTTTAAACTCTTAACTCTTCACCAAGATCTGCTATGTATATGAATACAGAAGATAAGCAATTTTCATACAGGAAAACGGGGCACATCACCTATTGCAGGATGGTATTCCTCATCATGCCCTCCTGGAAGAGTGCCACAGGTAGTCCTTGATTTATTACCATTCATTTAGTGACCAAAGTTAAAACAGGATTGAAAAAAGTGACGTATGATTGATTTTCACACAACCGTCCCCATAGTCATGTGATCAAACTTTGACGCTTGGCAACTGGCATGTATTATGACAGTTGCATGTCCCATATGAGCAATCTTTGTAACCTTCCCAGCTGGTTTCTGACAAGCAAAGTCAGTGAGGAAGCTAGATTCACTTAACGACCGCATGATTCGTGTAACAGCTGCAGTGATTCGCTTAAGAATTGGGGCATAAAAGGTCATAAAATGAAGCACAAGTCACTTAATTGCCTTGCTTAGCAACATAAATTTTGGACTCCATTATGTGCATAACAAATTCACACAATACTTGGGTCAACCAGAAGTAAGATTTATTAAGCTGCTTGGAAAGAGCAGGTGAGACTTCTCTGGCACAACAATAGAAGTTCACACCAAGTTACTCATCTCAGCATATTTTATACATCCCTTTCCCCGGCCGCAGGTCCTTCTTAGCCAGGCCCAATTGATAGGTCTGGTTCAGTCACATGTTTACAGTCTGCCTATAATTTTCTATTCTACCTTTAAAATTAATCAGGCCTGTGTTGCTAAGCACCCAGCCCCCCTCAGCTCTCTTCAGTTCTCATCATCTTGGCACTCTATCTTGTTTTTCTGAACAATTCAGTACCTGATACTTTCTCAAGCCAGGAGCTGGTATGTCCAGGGGTCATAGATTGGTCAATTATGGCTGTGCTGTAGGTATATAATATTGTGGCTATACTTTAAAATACTAACTCTAGGCAAATAATATAATATGCAACAAGCTATGTAGTCTACATTATGGAAAATTACAACCTATTATATTGTATTTACGGTATTTATTATCTTGTTGGGTCAAACTTTGTTAACTCTTTGTGCTTCTATTTTGATAATAACTTGAAACCATCCCCTACAATTGTGATCATAAGTCGAGGACTACCTGTATGTGTGTTTGATCTGAAGAGAGGTTCCAGATTTGGGGGGGGGGAACCCTGTTGATAATTGACTAAGTGGTTCATGGCCTGACATATATAAAGCAAAGTGATGGAATTAGGCTTAGATTTGAGCAGGCATATGATTGAGCATAATAATAATTTCATTCAACATATTGTTCCAAATATTGCCATAGCGTTTGATTGATGGGTTATGCGAACACTACTAATTTGTTTTGTTGATCTGGGAGGTTCATTGCAGTGATAAATGGGAATAATCTTTTAAAGAGAATACAAGGCATGCCATTCTGGAATTATAGGTGCTGTTTTTATGTCGAAAGTTGTAGCCAGCCAAATGTTCAATTTGGAACATGTGGGTAAATTATGTGGCCGCAAGTATATGTGAATAAATGCTTAGCAAAGCACTATGCAGAACAACATAGCTATAAATTATAAATTATTATGCAAATTGAGAAAATTCTAAATCTTTTGATACATGGGGGCAAGGAGAACAAAGGCCAAAATTACACACCTCCTTGTAACATTTGACACAGCACTGACCATCACATTTTGAATGTTCTCCCAGACCATTTCAGGTCAACAGTTTGTCAGAACCAAATTTGGAAATGATGAAGGTGATGGATGACTATCATAAGATTATACCCTCAAAACGACCCTACAGAGCACTGCAAACCAAGACAACTAGACACAAGAACAGTTTTTCCCCGAACGCCATCATTCTGCTAAACAAATAATTCCCTCACCACTGTCAAACTACTTGCTAAGACTGCATTACTGTTACTATTAG
>JANHFT010001711.1:14000-29429 GCA_032467955.1 Pseudoxenodon macrops
AGCCAAATCTGAGGGCACATGAGGCATCCCCCTCTGTCAGCCAGCTGATTGTCGACCTTACGGAGGTTGGGGAGGTGGCTGTTTTTCACCCTCCCCAGGCTTCAGGAAGGCTTCCTGAAGCCTGGGGAGGGTGAAAAATGGCCCAATGGGTCAACCAGAAGTTCAGAGGCTTCAGTGAGTTCTGTGCGCATGCACAAGGAGGGGCATTGCATTATGGGTGAAAAAGGTTAACCATCACTAGACTAAGGTGTCCCATAAATGCCCCCCCCTAACAAATCCCTGTACAGGCTAACTGAAGGTTGCAGTTAGCTGAAAGTTGGATATTTAGGACAGTAACCAGTTGGCTACTGCAGCATTTCTTAATCACTGGTGGATGAATAGACAAAGCAAGGTAGGTGACAGTAGCCTGGGGTGGTGGTGGGGCTATTGAATTGATGCTTACAGAGAGAAAACACAGCAGCAATAGGGAAAAGAAGGATGAGGAATTGGAGGGAGAGAGCAAAAGCAGTAGGGGGAACACCGCAGCTTGATTCCTGGAAGCCCTTCAAAGTATGTTGCACAGAGATTCCTCAAACATGGCATTACTGATATGAAGAAGTAGAAGATAAAGGATTATCCATCCATCCATCCATCCATCCGTTCTTTCTCTAAGATCACTAATTAGTCAATTCACTTACTGGAGATCTGCATTTTGACTGAAAGACCAAAGGGGATGAGTTAGTTCAGCTTCAGTGTTTCCTAGAAGGCAACTTTACCACCTGCTTGCATGGAAATGTCAGGTCTTATTTTTAATTTATAGAGACCTACGTCTCAAAGGTGGAGTGGGGAGGGAGGGATTTCTGTCACAGCATGTTGAGGGTTTTTGTTCTGCGGAAGCTATTTAAAAATCTGAGGCTTCAGAGGACACATTTCTTCCAGATGTGCACAAGGCATCTTAAAAACCTAACTCAGTGGTAAGTAGGAAGTAGATGGTATGTGAAAATCAGCATATTCCAAAAGTCTTTCTATCACACCTGAAGATAACAAGCCATATTGTGTTTATGCATCCAATCAAAGTTCAGTTAAAAGAGGAAAAAAATAATTTGTTCTGAAATGGGGACAGGATTTTAAACTAACAGAGAACAGGCGGTGTGATTATCTTGTTATTTCAGTCTCTGGACAAGTTAGGAGCTGCTTTTTAATTAGACAGCCAACCCTGGGGCAATAAGGAATTAAGAGAAATCCAATCCCAGGATTGCCTGCTGGGTTTCCTCAATTAAGAGATGAAGAAGCAAGACAGTGGTTTATAATTAATATTAGACATTAGTAATAGCATGTCAAGAAAAAGTGTACACTGTACTGAATGTAAGTTTTATATATAATGTAGTTTTTGGAGAAGTGAGCTGCAAAGGAACATTGGGGAAATGGCGACTTTGCAAGTAGACCAATATGAAGGAAATAAGACAGAGACACACAGGAAACATAAACTCCCTCTAAGATAGCCTTTTTCCAATGTGGGACCTTCCAGGTGTTTTGCAGGTGTTAGGTCTGGACGTTCAGGTCTAGTTTGTGGAACATTCCATGGATTATTCGTGTTAGAAATTAATTAGAAAATTTAATTAAAAATGCAGAGTGGGTATAGTTGAGCTTGAAAATGTATACTCAGACTACAGATACTCCTCAATTTAAAATAATTATTTAATGATTATTTGAAGTTACACTGAAAAAAGTGACTTACAGCCAATCCTCACACTTATCATTGCAGCATTCATACGTGCTCAAAATTCGGGTGCTTGGCAACCAGCATATATTTACACATGTTGCAGTGTCATGGGGTCCTTGATCATCATTTGCAACCTTTCCGGGTGGCTCCCACTAAGCAAGGTCATTTGGGGACGCTGAATTCACTTACGTTTGTGACGCAAAAAAGGTAATAAAATTGCAACTCGTTTAACAACCATTTTGTTTAGCAATGGAAATTCTGGTCCCAATTGTGATTGTAAGTCGAGGACTACCTATATAGGATTGAGGAAGAAATATATTAAGTACACTCAGAAGAAAAGAACCTGATAATCTATGGGAAGAGATAAGGAATGGGATAAGAAAACCCAACTGGAGAGAATTATATTTTCTTATTTCAAAGAAAATATAATTTGCAGGTTAGGCATAAACGGAAAGTCAGATAAATGGCAATTTGGATAGAAAGTTAAGTAAAATGGATGGAGAAATTTTAAGACATGTAAATCCTAGTAGAAGGCAATGGGCAGAATGTGATTTATTGCAAGACGTTAATGTTTGGCAAAAGAAGCAAAAATAGATGTTTATGAAATGATTCATCTGCCTCCTTCGTTAGAACAGAAGGGAAATGTAGGTAGGTCAAGAAAAACCTAGTAGTTGAATGAAAGGGAAATATGTTCTGTAAGAAGCTTTTGCAGTAAAACATGAAAAGATAGGATAAAGAATAAACAGGTGAATAATGAATGTAAGAATGAGAGGAAAAAGATGATCAAGAAACTCATCTCCCACAACATCCAATACAACTGATGAAGCTTGCAGGATAAAAAGTGGAACATCTTCTTCCTCAAAAAAATCAGTCCAGTTGTCTTTTCAAAAATAACCACTTTTGATACTAGAAAAGTTGATAAAACAAAACATCAAATAACATCAAAACACTCAGAAGTAAATTGAGTAATAACTACGGGAGACCTTGCATTGGTACATTTTCACTCCTGCTGCACAGTATGTTGCTAGAGACTGAATTGTAGAAATTTGAAGTCCTGATGAAGTAAAATCATATAAAAGTTGTCTGTTTTTCCAGTGCACTGATGAAGTTGGGTAGGTGTTATGAATGTCCCTATAGATTCTATAGTAGTAGAATACATGTTGGGCTGTTTCACTATCCCCATTTTCACATGGGCATATATGAAATGTATAGGGTAGGCTGTGTGTAGTCAACCACTCTGAAGAAGTCACACAGAGTTGCAAATGAAAAGTGGGAAAAATCTGCTGTCTAGGACAAAATGTCTATAGAGATTTTCAGTCATCCAGGCCATGGTTGTCCCAAAGGTGCTTTTTCAGGAGGCAATTAGACTTTCTTGTTTTTTCTTTGAAGATGTTTCACTTCTCATCCAAGAAGATTCTTCAGCTCTGACTGGATGATGGAGAATGGAAGGCTTTATATTCCTTGCAGACAGTTGTAGAGACATGTTGAGGCCACTTGGAGGTGAAAATAAAATAGAATAGAAGTGTAGAGTAGAGTAGAGTAGAGTAGAGCAGAGCAGAGCAGAATAGGACAGGATATAGAATAGGGTAGAGTAGAGTAGAGTAGAATATAGAATAGAATAGAATAGAATAGAATAGAATAGAATAGAATAGAATAGAATAGAATAGAATAGAATAGAATAGAATAGGTCACCTGAGTGGTGCAAATGGGTGTGGAGCCATCTTGGCTGCAGGATGTTTTCTGCCCAGTGTCCATTCACAGTTGAAGGCAGGTGCATGCTGTTAGGGATGAGTCTGTGTTGTCTGCCTCTCAAATTGAAGTGTAAATAGTTCCTGTAGTCTGCAGTTTTTCTGGAAATCCGTTCATACTCCCATGCCATTCAAAGGGTGTTCATCCCAAAGTGCATTGCTAAAAGTCTATGGAGATTCTCAATCATCTGGCTCATGGTTGTCTAGGGCCAAGGTCACAGATAGATATCGGTTATGACAGCCTACACCAGTAACTTGTATGGACCTTGAGGTCTGCTAAATTGGGGGCATGACAGTCGGAGCTGTTCACTGGTTTGGTCGTAGTATTAATGAACAAATTAAACAGGGCAGGAGCTAGAATACACCACTGCTATATCCCTCTCCATAGGGGTATCAAATTAAAATGTTGCTTCTCAAGGGCCAGATGGCGTATAGATTCTAGAACAAATAAAGACGATTCTGATCTACAATGCTATTTATGATGTTATCTCTCAGAATATTTCCATCTATAAAATAAAGGAAAATTTGAAGTACAGGAATGCCACATATAAAGGGGATTTTAAATTGTGCACATACTTCTGAATCTTGTACAGTAACAAAATATCATATATAGTTGATTGACATTTTCTAAAGCTGGCTTGTTCAACTCCTCAAATTTCTTCTCGTTCCATTCAGGCCTGAAATTTTATTTGGATGCTTTGCATAGTGTTTGCTTCTAACTCTTAACAGATTGATACGTCTGTACTTAACTGAATCTTCCTTGTTGTTTTCCTTATAAAAGGGGGCTATTGCTCAAACCTCATTCTTACCATAGTTATTTGCCTTTTTGATCAATTAATGTAAATAGATGCCAGCAAGGGCATCTGCCTATTGGAATTCAATTTGATCACTTCAGAAAACATAAGATCATTACACAAGGCCACTCCAGACTTAAAATACACTTATCAATTTGATCACATCTGCTGAAGTAACTGGAGACCACTTATCTACAGTGCTGAAATCAAAGTATGCATCATGACAATTATAATTGAGGTCAACATGCAAAGCCTTGTTTCATTTCCCCGAGAATTGATTTACATTGTGATTTAGGGCCAAATAGGATTTGATAATAGGCTTTAGATGAGTGAAATGTATAAACAACATAAGCTGCCCCAAATTTATGGCTTAAGCTGATGACATTCGCAGTCAAATCACTGCTGATGTTTACTATCTGGACAAAGGGAATATTTCCTTTTCACTATGGGAAAGATTGGCTTGCATGTTCTGATCAGCCGATTGTAGTTTTATCTAGCATTTCTGCAGTTCGTTTGCAGTTTGCCCTGAGAACATTTCTGAAAGATCTTGAGACTTTCATCATTCAGTTAGAACATTAACCTTTTATTTCACCCAGATTGCAGCACAATGTTAACAACCTCCAAATTCTGGGTATAACGTACTTTGCTTCTGTTTTCACTAACTCATTTTGCAATCGTGTGTTTAATACCAGGGGATGATAGTCACTCTGTAGATGTGGTTCCACCTCCACCTTTAGAAGTTAAACTATTTTAGGAGCAGGCCTGTAATCTGTTAACCTTCTGCTCACTCATCTAACAATGTATCCCACTGGGCAATCTCCAAATAGTGCACCTTTCAAAAGGCAAAGAGCCGTAGTCAGCTATATCAAATATATATTCTCACCAAGTTTCACCTTGGTCCTTTGCTGACCCTTGGTAAAGTGACTCCTCTGGAGATGCATTCAGAACAAAGTCAAAATACAAAACTAAATAAAAATACAAAAAGACATAAAAGGAAAAAAAATACAAAACACAAAACAATCAGAACATTAAAAAGGTGCATCAAAAACCACAACACATTATGCACATATTGTTCCCTGTAGTTGACTACTGATTAATATATTACTACATTAGTTGCCACCCCTTGTGAAACAGGCCCTCCCAAAAATTTTAAACTTCTAAATCTATTAACAATATGTTGATCTATCTTCTATATGTTATATTAGTGACAAAGTAGTTAACAGGGAAAACAATAATGGTAAAACAGAACAAAAATAAAGTTTCAAAACTCTGTTATTGTAATTCATTCATAGAAAAATTTCCAAAATGCTTGTCAGACCAAAACTCTTTTTTTATTATTCTAAAAACGTCTGATTTATTGTGATAGTTTTGCAAGCTTCTATTGCCAAAACTTCAGACCCTTGAATCTGGGTTCTGACTGACACATCTACTGGGATAGACATCATCATATCTCTGCCAATGGACACATCATTAAAGCTCTGAACTCTATGATTCTTTAAGATCTCAACATGGGGATTGGTGATATTGATAATACTGGTAGGATCTTCTCTTATAGAAGAGTCAGTGTCCAGTGGATCAGTGTTTTGTGTTTTTTCTTGCTCAGGATTTTTAATTGCTATTAGTTGGGTCAAAGATATCCTTCCTAAATCAAGTTCCTATTCAAACCATAGCTTGACTTCTAGTTTTGCTGTGGCACAAGGCACTAGCAATGCCTGCCTAACCTCATCTACAGTTTTAATTATGTCCACCTGCTCATCTCTTGGCAATCCTCCAAATGTCTCAGTTAACCTTGCTTCTTATTCTTTTAAAGACATCTTATATGTCTTTATGATCCAGTGTTTATTTAAGTAGTTTCCTCTCAAGGACTTTAGAAGCTCAATCCTCTGGTGGCAGACTGTCTCTGGCACATCTTGGTTTAAAGAGGCAGCACCATCCTAGAGAAATAAATCCAGCAAATACCTAGTCTTTCACCATGAAACACTTGGCCTGAGGAAACTATGAAGGAAGAGTTTTTATCATAAATACTACAGTAGGAATGAGAGATTACATACTTTGTGGCCCAATTTGCTTGGCAGTCATTCAGCTTCGAAAAGATCAACAAAATACAGTTCACAGCAAAAAAGCTGACTCAAAGAGAGGTTGATGGACTTTTTTGATCTCCCAAAATGCCTATTGCCTATATACTCTTATCTAGTTATATACTACGTATTAAAAACTCTTGTTCCTATAACCTTTAACTGGGTAAAATGCTACATCATAGGGCAACAATTTTTGAACCAAGGAACTTCAAGCGGGCTAATTTACAGAATGTGTCCAAAATCCAGAACCCATGACTCCCATGGAATTGAAGTTTGGCAAATTTTATAAAATACGACATTAAAAAATTTACAAAAGTTTATTTCACAATACAAAGTGTTTTTAGTTGTTTATTTGGAAATGTTATATAGCCGCCCAACTCACGGTGATTCCAGGTGGTTTACAAATGCCATAAAAACCTTCCTTGTGCTGATGTTTAGCTGAACAATACAGTCCGACGTGGTTTTAGTTCCAAGGCAGATACATCTCTGAATATTTCCCTGATTTTTTAAAGAAGTTTTCCAATGAAGGCAATACATTCAAAGTTCTGCTATGGTTGAAGGCATTAAGGAATCTGGTAATGAAATATCTCTGAATCAACGACCAAACAGGTCATGAATTGTCTATTGTATTACTTACACATTGTTTGTCTGTGTGTAACCTTTAATTGGGCAAAATGGCACAACACAGGGCTACAATTTTTGAACGAACACACCTCAAATCAGCTAACTTACAGAATGTGTGGCAAAACCCAGAACCCATCAGCCTTGTGGAATTGAAATTTGGCAAATTTTATAAAACATTTTATGACATAATGCAAAATGTCACAAAACATTTCCTGTGATCAACTCCTGATGTTTGACCATGCAATACGTTTTGAACACAAGCTATTTTCAAGGTAGGTACATTGTTTCTGAATAGCTCCCTGGATTTTTACTTCCAGTGAAGGCTGTCCATTAGAAGCTCTGCCATTATTGAATGCATCGAGAATGTGGTAAGAAAATATCCCTGCAACGATGACCCGACAGGTCATAGTTTTCTGGTATGCTATTAAATGTAACTTGAGGGCAATCAGACTAGTCTGTAGGAATCCAGTCTTCCTGTTCACAGCCTCTTGGCTGATCCTCTCTCCTCCTTCGAGGGTCTTATTTCTGATAATTGTTCAGGAATAGAAATGATTTGCAGTCAATAGAAGTTGTGAGTTGTTAGTTGTCTTTAAAACCGAGGTTCTCGTGTTCTTTTAAAGAAAGGGCAGCTACAGAACTAATTTGATACATGTCTGCATAGGGAAAATGTTAAAGCAACATTTGCTTCTGGGAGCCACATTTTTCGTAGCATAGAGGAAAACCATATAAATTGTTAGCTCTCACTTTCTTCTTACAAATCTCATTTCAAAGGTTCAATCTGAGATAGGTATAGGAGTTGTACTTCTTAAAGTTGGTGCCTCTCTGTATTATAAATATTCCTGGATTTTTGTTTTTGTTTAGTGCTATTAAAGAATGTTTATACATGTTTATAATTTTTTAACTATTGCCTCCTATTAGTGCCAGCTGTGGCCAAATGCAGACAGGCCAAAAGATTTAATCTGTGGCTGACAGGTAAAAGAACATTAGAAAGTAAAAAATAAAAAATAAGTGTTTTTTTTTAAAATGTTTAAAAAATGGAAGTGTAAAAAGAAAAAGAAATTAGTTCAAGTTAATTCTATTTTTTTGCAATAATTTCATTGAATATTACAATTAAAAAAATTAAAGCTAATACCAACTAAAACAGTAAAGAAAAATAGAAAGTGCAGAAAAGAAAAATATTGTAAAGAAAAAAAACATATAAAGAAATATCTTCCTCCTTCATCACAAGTATAATTTTTTTAAAGTAAGAGATAACCTTTTCTTAAAATATAAAAAAGGATCTTTCCACATCTCATCTCAGATTTATAATCAAAACTTTAAAGCCTCATCATTCAATCCTGGTCAACAAAAGTTTGTTCAGGGTTACCAGACAGCAATATATCTTTCTTAACCTTGATCAAATAAACCAAACTTATATTATTTCCCTCTACTTTTAACTCTCTTGGTCTTTAATCCCTTCAAATAATGTCCTACAAGTTTATTTCTTTTCCTTTTTTGTCCCTTCTCACAAAATCCTTCAAACATTGACAAGTCTCTTTTGTAAATCAATATAGAAAAATTATCCAAGTCATTCTTCCAGTTTGTTTTTGTATATTTTAATTAGTAATTATATTATTATTTGATTCCCTATCACTCTTATATTCGGTCATTTTAAAATCCATATTCAAATTAATTTCATTCAGACATTGAGGATCTGTTGTTGTTTTTTTAAAAACTCCATTCCGGTGTCATCTTCAATTCTAGCATTTAATGGACTTTATGAGGTTCTCGGAAAGATGGGCTTAAAGAATAAAATGCAGTGCATGAATCAGTGTATGGATCTGGTGAAAGCAAGAATTATCTCCAAGGACAGAATGGTCTGGAGATGTAGAGCAAATGACCTGATATAAATTAGACTTGGTTAGATTTCCTTTTATTTTATCTCCTTTTCTTTCTTTTGTTTAATACTTTTTCTGCATTTTTATAACATTGTTTACTCTGAAAAGGAATGTTGTGATGCATTCATGTGTGATGAAATATTGAGATGGGCTTATATGTATATAAGTATCTTTCACAATAAGCTATCATAATCAGGAAAGGCTTAAAGGCTTGGACAGCAGGGACACAAACAGCATCAAGCAAAAAGAACAGGGAACGATATATAATCAAGAAATATAACAATAATAAAAAAGAAAATAAGATGTTTTCAAGAACATCACAGAAATCACGGAAAATGTACAGTTAAGGTAAGAGTATTAATAGTCACAGAATGAATCTAATAGAGGCAAATAAGATTAATAGAATATAGTTAAAAGACTATTAAAACTCTTCACAAACAGGATTATACTATGGAAAACATTTGTAGAAAAATTACATTTTCAAATAATTATTACAGTAGAAAATAAAGAACAAGCAATATATCACCTATCAAATAGAAAAGGACCAGGCACAAATAGAGCCATGATGGCACAGTGGTTAGAGTGCAGTACTGCAGGCTACTTCTACTGACTGCTGGCTGCCTGCAGTTTGGCAGTTCAAATCTCACCAGGCTCAAGGTTGACTCAGTCTTCCATCCTTCTGAGATGGGTAAAATGAGGACCCAGATTATTGGGGCCAATATGCTGATTCTGTAAACCGCTTAGAGGGGGCTGTAAAGCACTGTAAAGCGGTATATAAGTCTAACTGCTATTGCTGTCCACTGAACTCTTGATCAGCCACTCAGTCATGGTCCAAATAAAGACTGACTGTTCCACTGGAACAATAACATGAAGAAGCATATACTTTTGGTGTGAATGCATGGTGGACTAGAAAGAAATTGTTACACTAGTAGGGTATAAAAGAGGAAGACAATGGAGGTGGGAGACTGAGATTAAAAAAACTAGAATGTTCTCAGAAAGCAGTAATTTTACAGTAAAAATGGCAAGCATTTCTTCATCCAGTTGCCAGGAGCTAAATTCAACTCAGTGCTTTCTTGCTTCATAGCTTAAACAGAGAGGTGCTCAACATATATCCAGAACACTGAAGTGGGTTCGCATACAGTAAAAGAAAATGTGTTTTAAGAAGGAAGTGTTACTAATCAATAGTAAAAGCATCATGTATACTTGAAGAAAGGCAGAAGAGATATGGCACATTTTAGAGAAGCTTAAAGTCGGAGAACAGATAATCCCATGGCCACGTATCTTTCCAGAAATAAAATGAAAGAAAACCTGGCCCATTTCATAAGTATGTAGGCAGCTTAAGAGACTTTAATTTCCTCTGAGGTTATATTCTTTCTCAGAAAATAATGGTTGCATGATGAGTTGTTTGTGCATTTCTAATAAATCTTGTGCCTTCACTACTTGGTAGTGGGAATACCTACTACGTTTATCACATTTTTTGCCACTCTTGACCAATGCAGTATTTTCTGATAGTTACAAGATTTAGAATTGAAACAAAGACCAGCAAACAACTGGTTTTCCTATACTTTTGTCTTATAATATTTACTGTGTTCACAGGGAATTTCCCCTATATTCATAGAATCGTGGGGCTGGCAGAGACCTTGGAGATCTTTTAGTCCAGCCCCCTGGCCAAGACAGGAGTCCTTATTCCAGCCCCGATAAATGGTTGTCCAATCTTTTCTTGAAAACCTCCTTGTGATGGGCACTCACAACTCCTGGAGGCAAACTGTTCTACTAATTAATTTCTCTGTCAGGAAATGCTTCCTTAGTTCCAAGTTGGATCTATCTTTATTGAGCTTTTTGCTTCATGTCCTTCAGATGCTTTGTTGAATATGTCAACCTTCTCATCTCTAGGACTTCCCTTCAGATACTGGAAGACAGCTATCATATTACCCCTAATTCGTTAGGCTAGACCTACCTAGTTTCTTCAACCATTCATCATATGGTTTACTTTCCAGACCTCTTTGTTGCTCTTCTCTGCACTCTTTCTAAGGCCACAGCATCATTTTTTGTATCGTATATTATTCCCCATAAGGAATTAAGAGAAAGCCTCTTCCTTGAGGCCTTGCAAAAGTTGGATAGGTTTGTTCACATACTTTTCTCTTGCGATTGTGAGATTTATAACACCTCCCTCTTTATCAATTCCTTGTGCTCCTAGAAATGTAACTTCACTTAGGACTGAATTGGTGCACAATAAAGGTTCAATCTGACACTCAAATGAAAGAAAAAGCAAGCAAAGGGGAGGTTGCCAAAAATTATATAGTATTCTTTAATTGGCCAAAAACAGCAATAACATTAGCCAGAAATCCAAAAAAGGATCAATAATTCCACTTGGAAGCAAGACTGATTCAGCAAATAATTCTATGGGCACACAGCATTGGAGGAGAGCCACCTAATGTAACTAAGTTGCCTGTTTGCATCATCTTAAAAATGCATATTTTCCCAGGATCCTGCATCTGCCCTCCAATCTCAAGAAAAACAGTTGTTGTTTTAAAGTACTATGCACAGTGCCATCTGCATGCTCCAAAGCACTTTTTTGGAGATTGAATCCAAAGTACGGCACAGAAGTCAGATCTTATGTCTATCTAGTTCACCAGTGATGAAAGAGTTAATAGCTGTTCTGTTATCTGGCACTAGCTCTTAGAAATACAGGAAATGTGAAACATTTCATCCTACAGTGAATTATGGCACTTTCGTAAACACTGGGTAATTGTGGAGTCTGAATAAACCTAAGAGTAGATAGGGTTGGGTTTTTTTGCTTAAAAAAAAAAGCTTTTGTTTTGATTTAGTCTCATATGCTAAAGTATCCTCAAGTCATGTGTGATTTCTGGTGGCTACAAAGACATGCCCATGATGTTTTTTGCCATCATTTCAGAAATGTTTGCCACCGCCTTCTTCTAATCGGGTGTCCCCCCCCCCCAATTTCCAAATCTACCCTCTAGCCCTGGTAATTCAAGTACTAACCAGATCCAACCATCTTTATTTTTTAAAAGAGCAGCCAAGGTTGGCTAAGTGCTGCCACCTAGTGACTACTGCTAACTTACAGTTGCTCTAAATTTAGTTACATTAAATATTAAAACAAATAACATATGGACAAAAATTATGCCTTCAAATTAAGTTTGCTTCACATTCTTTGAAGGGGAGAAGAGAGCAAGTCTGTCATGCTAGAACTGAAAGTCAAATATCCCAAAAGAAGATTGATTAAAAGAGCAAGGTCCATTTTTAAGGGGAAAAAATTGGTAAAGCACCATTTTATTAATATCTGCAAAATGTTAGAATTTCACAAACAGTCTGAAGTGCTTGTAACATCAATTTAATACACTTGCAAAACAAAGAGAGGCACCTATGTAATTAATAGAAATGTACTTCATTGCAGATTAATCCTTATAATTCTAGAATAAGGATATAATACAAAGTCACCAATATTTTTTGGTTTAACAGCCACACATTTTCTTCCTCCATCTCTGGTCTCCTGGCTTGTGCAGCAGACTTAGTTTGGAGAATGTAAAGAACAAAAACAATTCATCTGCAATTATTTATCATCTCGCCATTTTACAAGTGCCGTTAGAAGACTTCATCTCCCCCTTGAGCCCTCTGACAAATATGGAGGCCATCAAAGGATTTCTCTTTCCTGGAGCGAGTGTTAGAAATGAGAAGTAACATAAACAAGCACCTGCTGTCCCTTAGCATCTCAAAAATTATAGCACAAATGAAAGCTGAGAGAGGGCTGGATCAGTTCTCGCCTTCTTCCTACAGCAGGGGTCAGCAATCTGCGGCTCTGGAGCTGCATGTGGCTCTTTCATCCCTTGGCGGCAGCCGCTTTTGCTGGTCGGCACCACAATTTTGAGCCCTTCCGGGTTTTTTGGGGGGGGAAGCAGGGCGTTCCAGGAGGAGACTCTATGGCAAGGAGTGGGTTTTCCGGTCAGCTCCACAATTGATAGGTCTTTCAGTTAGGGCTGATAAAGGAAAAAGAACGCCGCACTAGAAGGAGACTCTCTATTGTGGGGGAACTAGACTTCCAGTCGCTCAAGAATTGAACGGGGGGCTTCCGGTTAGGACCTTTGTGGCTCTTTGAGTGTTTAAGTTTGCCGACCCCAGTCCTAGAGGGCCAGGGGCACTTGCATGTGTAGAAAATTGTCATAGGAATATGAATATTCCTTTTCAAAGAAAATGTTTGGACAATGAAATGATTTGAATAAAGACAATTGGTGTGTAATGCAGGTTGCACAGGACAAGGTTATTGTGAGATATTGTGTGAAAATACACCCCAGTTTGAGACCTTCAGTGTTTGGCACAGTTGCTTTACTTGTTGGCTATATCGCCATACTGAAATATCTCAACTCTCTAAAAAAAATATCCACAAGAATTACTTGAGTGACTTCAATTTTTGTTATCCCATCCACCCTAATCTAGAGGGTATTAAGAAACGATTTATGATACGTAAAAACAACTGTAGTAACGTACCTGTGTGTTGAGTCACATTTGCAAATTTCCTCTTTGAATTTAGAAGCACCCATGGCATGTGCCCATGTTTTAAACTTTTTACATGTGGACAGTACATGAAAGTGCTGTATCTCCCAGTTCACAGAATAGCCAAACTAATACCTTATCTCAGGGAAACTGCAATCGTAACCAATCTACTTTTCTGGTAGCAGATTTCTCATGGAAATTCATCAATAGCTAAATAAAAGGAATATAAATAAAATAGGTGAAGTAGGGCCAATTGGTTTAATATGTTTTTAAAAACAGCATCACAAGAAGGGAAGGGGTGACAATAATTCTACCTCTGTCCTCTCTGGATGATGCCACCATGTCAACCCAAGACCACTGGAAGCTCTCTACTGCTAGAAAAGAATGTAAAAAGTGTGCCCTCTAGCTATACTCTGGTAGCTATATCATGGTTCTTTTAGTAAAAAATCATAGTGCACCTGGAAATCATTTCCTTCTGAACGGTATAAATTTCAGCTAAAACCTTTGTGCAAAGTTGTGGATGCAGACATAAACAATGATATTTTGGCTGATTAATGCTATATATTAATCTCTGGTACTTAATTTAAAAAAGTAAACAGTTGAAAAAATATGTGATAAAAATAAATTATGGCCTATGTGTAAACAAAGAAATGGAACATCTAAATCGTAAAATGTAGCAAACTGCACTCATACCTGTTTTGTTATATGGATCCTATAAGGCAGCCAGTGGAAGTTTCCTGTGGTTGAAAAAATGTGTGCCTACTTCACATGACTAACTAGACTGTTCATTCAGATCTACACTTACATTCAGATCTACAAGATCTGAATGTAAGAAAGCTTGTAATAATCCCTTAAACCTTAAATTGTAAATATTTCCCAAAGACTAAAAAGCAATGCTTCCTTATACAGATGGACGGTGTATAAAATAAGAGCATTAACCTAATAAGAACATTAACTACAATAGAAATGAACAATGAAAATCAAACAAAAATATATGAAAAACTTACTTTTTCATAACTTTTTGATTGCTTCTTGTAATAACCTGATTTTTTTACTCCTCTGCTTTATGCATGGTTTAATCTATTTCTCTTGAATGGATTCAGCATAATACAGTCTAAATTAAGCACATTTAGGTCCTTATGAATTCATCTGAGAGTTAAGCAGATGGATGCTCTTAATTGCTTCATATGAAAAAAAGGGATTTAGAATTGCTTGTTGTGACTGTGCTTTTGTAAGCACTGAACCCGCATTACCGCAAGAAATATTTATCCAAACTTCACTGATATTCTATGGTTTGTTGTAGCGCCTTATGTAAAGTATAGTAAAAAGTAATAGAATGATTAACAAAATTCTTTGTAGAAAAAGGCCCAGTTGCATTGAAATAAAAAGTTCTCATCACACACATTCGTGTTTCAGTTATGTATCCTTTGTGCGATGATTTCAGTTCAACTAATTATTTCATTTTATTTCTCTTGTCTTTATTGGTTGTTACAGCCAGCTGATGCAGTTGAGGTGCCTCCTTGTTTTTGTTTCTTACGCCGTTTGTTGAGGAGTCGATTGTTGGATATTTTCAAATCTTTAATTTTTACCTGATCATAGTCTACTCTCATGGTCGCCAAAGCACTAGTCATTTCCTCCTAAAATACACAAGAAGTAACAGTGAAATTTAAAGGAAAAATAGTCCATCTCCTGTTATGTCTACAGAAGGAAGGATCTCAGCCAAGAGTAACAACTGTAGAGTCCCCCCACAACAGTTATCTACCAGATGTAGTAGATTGTAATGAATAAAACAATTCATATGTAGGATTAAACTGTACATACTATGGACAAAAAAAACTCCTGAGAACCAAATTAATTCTGTAAGGAACATTTAGTGAAGTAGTATATCTTTAATGCTGTCTATGTGTATCTGGAATTTTTCCTATATATAGGAAAATTATATATATATAATCATCTTTTCTTTGAAAAACAATGGAAAATTGTACCTTTATATATATATATGCAAGTCGGGTCTTTTCCCGTGTAAGATTGAAAGTATCTTGGCGACGTTTTGATGAGGTCTCACTCATCATCTTCAGGCTGGTGCCTTCGGCTCTG
>JANHFT010001711.1:40821-53865 GCA_032467955.1 Pseudoxenodon macrops
TGAAACAATTTATGTCCCAGATGCGAGGGGTCAGTAAATATTTTCACGGCCCTCTTTTTGACTCGTGCAGTGTATAGGTCTTCAACGGAAGGCAGTTAGCAGTATGATTTGTTGGGTAATTTAAACAGAATAGAATGTTGCCCAAATCTCAACCAGACTTTCCCTAATCTATATACTGTGTCTATATACGTCTCTCTGTGGTGCACAGATGCCTTATTCATAATCTTTCCTTTTAACAGCTGACTGCTACTGGCATCCCCCTTCTTTTCTCAGCTTTGCTTCCTGCCATGTTTGCATTGGTCTGGGGCCTCACATGCCAAGAATGTTTCTTTTTATACTACTGGGCTGTTTGAATGTGCATGATACATTCCATAACTTTTCACCAGCTGAACTTCAAAGTTACTGACCTTTAATAGGCTCAGGAGCAGTTTTTCTCAACCTTGGCAATTTTAACATATCTGGACTTTGACTCCCAGAATTCCCCAGCCAGCTTTGCTAGAAGATGTGGGTACTCCCATCACTGGAGGTTTTTAAGAAGAGATTGGAGAGTCATTTGTCTGGAATGGTGTAGAGTCTCCTGACTGAGTAGGGAAAGGACTAGAAGACCTCCAAGGTCCTCTCCATCTCTCTTGTTCTGTATTACAATTAACTAAGACAAGACTTTAAAGCAGGGGTGAAATCCAGCAGGTTCTGGAGAACCGGTAGCGGCAAATACCACCTCTGGCTGGCCCCAGATTGGGGAGGGAATGGAGATTTTGCAATATCCTTCCCCCAGGAGTGGGGAGGGAATGGGGATAGAATGGAATAGAAAATAATTCTTTATTGGCCAAGTGTGATTGGACACACAAGGAATTTGTCTTTGGTGCATGTGCTCTCGGTATACATAAAAACACAAGATACATTTGTCAAGAATGATAAGGTACAACCCGTAATGATAGTCATAGGGTACAAATAAGCAATCAGGAAACAATATCAATAAGAAGTCATAGGATAAATGGTAATTTAACCTCATATTTTCCAAGGGTCACTGCCTTCATTCTGATACTTTAGTCCCCTAATACTGTATATGCTCTCAAACCTCATTTTGAAGCATCCATAAATTTACTATTGGAACAATTATTTTCATTCATCATATATATCCATCATCACAAGATACAGTTCATAGATGGGAGGGGGGGTATGTAAGGAGAGAGACACACAGAAAATCGCAAAAGAGATTTCTGATTACAGTGGCATAGAATAGCAATAAATAAATATGTCTTACTGTGTCCTAAATGGAAAGGAGAAAAAAAAAATCAAAGCTCAGGGAGACCATAATTTCTCCCCACTGACTCAGACTGACCATAATCTTTAGATTTGGAGCTTTGAAACATGAAGGTGGTTCTAGCCTTTCTACAAATCAAGATATAAGATAACTCTACAGTTATTAATTTTCTTTTTTATGTGCATCAAATGCATGTTCTGAATTCTCAGTATTTTAAAGAAAATGACTTTTAATTAGGGGGGAAATGCCCTAATAGAAAATGATAGAATGCGGATTTTAATGTAGCTGTGTGTGTATCTGTAGATGGCTACCCTCTAACAAAAACTAAAGCAAAAATAGAAAAGGCAAATTCCTTGTTTGTCATTTAGTAAGCATGGAATCTAGAGCACAGGGAATTTTTCAAATAGTAGTCAAGTATCTCGTAAAAAAATAAATGATATTTGCTTCATTTCTATGCCCAGAGATGTAATACCGCCTTTAACCCTCCACCACATAACAGGTATACTATAAATAGTAGTAATTGTTTCTCTCTCTCTCCCGCTCTCTCTCTCTCTCTCTCTCTCTCTCTCTCTCTCTCTCTCTCAACAATATTAACATGCATTTTCCTATGTATGTTTATTTGGAAGAAGTTTCTAAAGTGGCCAATCAGTTCATTCTACAGTAACTACATATACATTTGTAGCTTTACTCCATTAGAGGTATCACACTTTTAGGATACTTAAAGAGAAGGAGAACAGAGTAAAAAAAGATCATCTTTGTAAAAGCAAACAAAGAAAGTGACCCTATTCTTAATAAATATGAAGCAGTTGGCATTCCCTTTATCTTTCAAAGAGCAGACTTTTTCTGAGAAAGATGAACATAAAAATGTTCTGGTACAGCTCAAAGATTTAAATTGCTTAATTTTTTTTTCTTGTTACATTTTGTTCTAATGCTATGTTATTGCATGGTTAAGTGTCTAGTATTTCTGCTTTTATTGGCCAAAGAAGAAAAGTGCTTCTTATAACCTTTCCTACAAGAAAGCAGACATGATTTCATATAGATTTTTTTAAAGTGCTTTACGAAGCACTTTTACAAGTATCAATCAAGTATCAGTTGCATTTCCATGGAGCTGGAGGATCACATAAGTGCTGTAGAATTTTGCCATTTTAAAGTTTGCATTTTCACTGTGCCACTGTGAACATAATTGTAATCTACAATATCTCAATTCTTACACTTGGCTTGTATTATAAGTAGATAAGCATCCTTTTATAATTAGATGTACCTACTATAATATTCAGGCAATTCTCTTATAGGCATAAATATATTTCCATTACTGTAAGGCAGAGGTGTGGGGCTCAGTGGCTTAAAAGCTGCTGGAGAAGGTCTATACTCCAGCAGTTTGAGACGAGACCTACCACTGCGCGACGTGGTCAGCTCCCATCACCTGCCTCAGCTCCTGTCAACATAGCAGTTCAAAAGCATGTAAATGCAAGTAGATAAATAGGTACCACTCCAATGGGAAAATAACAGTGTTCCATGTTTCACTGTATGCTTTGTGTGATGAAACAAACAAAATGTTAAAAAGTTATGATATTTATGTAGTTACTTACCAAGCACATCTAAATTACGGTACATTAAAGTAACCAAACTATCTTTACAATCCCCAATGCATGTCACAAATTTTGAGCACCCCTAAAGTTTGGAAATTGAAAGTTGAAAATTTTGACACGCCCTAAATGTGTTATGTCATGGTAGCCACATGACCATGGAAATGTCTTCAGATAGCGCTGGCTCAATGGTTTGAAGAAGCGGGGGTGAACACTACCCCTAAAATTGGCTACGACTCCTAGCAGAGTAAAATCCTTTACCTTTATTGTTGGGCAGAATATTAATATTAAGGGTCCACAGAACTCAATCTAGAATTTCATAATGATGCTACTGATTATCTGGGATATGCGAGATTGAGTGGCAGTGCTAACATTTTCAAAGTTAGTCTAAATAAATTCATCTTGAACTAAAATGAAAATATATACTGTGTTGAATAAGTAGGTGGAATATGAGAGGCAGCAGCATAAAGCATTTTTACTCTGAAATATATTTTAAAATATTATTAGTGCTGAGTACTGCAACATCCAGGGAACTGCAATATCCTAAGGCTAATAATTTTCCACCCCACATGGTACTTTGGAATGTGCAAATAAAGGCTGTTTTTATTGGGAATTAGCAGAGGATACGTTTTTAAAGCATAAAGTTAAAGTTTTTAATAATCTGAGGCATTATATTAAATCTTATCTTCATTAATTATTGAAAAATAACTTATTCAAGCAAGTTATTTTCTTCTGTACTTTAGAAAGCTGTACGACCTGGACATTTGCAGTGAAGCTTAAGAAAGCTAATGTGGAGGTGAAGGGAGGAAGGGAGTATTCTTGATCCTTCCCCTCCACTGATTTCTTTTAATAATTATCTCCATCTCTGGCTTAGAAGCATCAATTAAATGTTCAGAAAAGAAAGATACTTTGAATTATACTTTAATGGCCTAGTAGGAATCAGAAGCAGCATCACTGGAAAAAAGAAACTATTCTCTTTTGCTTTTCCCACATTGCTTTCTGAAAAGGCCTGGATTTTTATGGTAATAGAAAATCACCAGAGTATCTTGTTGACATGGATAAGTTGAATAAATAAATAAAATTGGATGCATATATTTAGATTCAGTCCAACACTGGGAGCTGACAGTCTTCACTGACAGTTATATGGATTTAGGAGTTGTTTATTTGATGTGTCAGGACAGTGATAGCTACTTTAGAAAAGAAACTAAGGAGCCTGAGAGATGATTAAATTTTCTAGAAAGACTTTGATTTCAATGAAATCATGTTGCTAATTATAAATTAATTACTAATAACACATTGTGGAAATTATATAAAATATAAAAGCCAACAAACATTACAGAAGTATTGAGAATCCTTGGTTTCAGTTTGTTGGGAAATATGATTTTATTACATTCTGCCTGTGTGAAAAGTGAATATAAAGATAAAGCCAGAAACTTTTATTTTGAGTTTAATGGAAAAAGACTTGGGAGGGAAAAAAGGAACTTTGATGTTATATATATTGAGGGCAGCAAGTCTACTTTATACACAAAAAATGGAAGGACACTTTGATTCCCACAATGATGATGGAGCTAAATTGACTGCTTTGATAAAAGAAAAAACACACAATTACTTTTGTTTTCTACTTGGAAACCACTTCTGGACTTTGTACTTGAGGTGGAAAAAAATGAAACTTTAATTTTGGATTTTACCGATTTGATAGGTTTGGTGTTATAAAAATGGTTAATTTAAACTATTATGTAAAAGTAATAAGACAAAGTTTGATGTTATTATCTTATTCTACTGCACCAGAGGGAATTGGAAGTCAATGCCTTTTCTTTCATTTCCCCCTTTTCTCTACACTTTTCCTTTCCCTACTCCCTCCCCTATTTTTCCTACTATTTTCTTTTGTATTTTTACATTTTATATTACAAATTAATAAATAAAACAATTTTTGCTTTAAGAATGTGAGGAAATAAGCACTGCCATACTGGTCCAGCTGATTATTCTCACAGTGGCCAACCAACTGTACAAGGAAGCCACTAATCTCTTAGCAAATGACTTCGGAGGTAATCACTTCCCCCGAAACTATACCTGCCAACCCCCCATGACCTCCATGAATTTGTCCAATCCTTTTTTGAAGCCAGCCAAACTGACAGACAGCAGCACAGGTTGTGTCAATTTTCAGTATTGTTTCTTATTATCTTGAATGTACTTTTGGCCTTTTTACACTGTGTTGACACCTTCACTTAACTATTTACCATTAACCCAAGATTTGTTTCCTCAGCACCCACTGTTAGCTGTGGCTTTTGTGTTTTTGGGGAAGAGGAGATGGGGGCAGTTCTTATATACAGGTGATAGAAAGGTTTGTATAAAAATTCATGATGCAGGAATAAGCAAAGCTATGCTGTTTCTGAGCTATGATCTTTCTAAGTCACAAAAGTGACCGAATGGTGCTTATTTCTCTTTTACATTAAAATATATAGCGTATGCTCATAGGAATGGAAGACTCAACTCCTGCAATTTTCAAGTCAATAATATTTTTATGAAAAGGTCAGATAATCACCCAATATTGTATATATGAAGAGAAAAACAAGCAGGTGTCTATCCTTATAAAATCATTTCCTGGGTCATGGGTCATTTATTTGATACCGTGGAATACTTTTTTAAAAGTCAAAGCTATTCAACTCATATTTTAATCCAGTATTTTCTAATAAAAAAACGCTGTATAAATAGGAAACTGCGAAGAGTGAAAGGGCACAATTGAAACTTGAGACTGACATGTCATATCCAAGAAATGCATGTTTACTTTGAACCAATTTAGCTCTATTCAAGACCAGATGGATTGCATTGTAGCCTATGGAAGGAACTAAATGATGATCTGTCAAGTCTCTGTCTTCAAAAAGTAAATGAGGGCATGGGGAGGAAAAGACTCAGACAGTGTCACAAAAATGTCTGAGAAGATTCATAAATAGATCATAAAGAGACTGATTCATAAACGTATTGCAAAAGTGCGATATTTATTATTTTTATATTTTACCATAATCAAAAGATTGACTCACAGTCTTTTACACAATCACTATGGATTTATCAAAGACAAGTCTAGCCACTAATCTCATTTTTTGACTGGGTAAGTGGTTTACTGGATTGTCAGAATAATGGAGACACAATGCATCTTGATTTCAACATGATTTGATAAAATATCTTCTAATGATCTGATTAGCACTATGCTTAACAGCCGACTATAAAATATAGTACTTAGCTGGATACATAGCTGTAAAATCATACCCTAAGACTACTATCAGTAGCACGATAAACCTATAACCTAAAAATGGAACTAACATTCAAAACAATATTGGTAGGTTAGAACACTGTTTCCCAACATGTAATTTCAAGATGCATGGACTTCAGTACTCAGAATTCTCCAAACAGCATGACAGTTACATACTGGCTACAAGGTTGGGGAAAATTAGTTAGAGAAATGGGCTGAAAGTAACTGAATAAAATTTAATGAAAACAAATGCAAGATTATTACCTTTTAAGAAAAGCAAATCAAATATACGACATAAGGTGAGGGTATTAGTGTTTACTAAAAAGATCTTGGATTGGAAACTAGACCAGTCAGTAGTGTGATGTAACTATAAAAAAAGACAATTTAAGCTACATCACAGACATACAGTTTCAAATTCGCTAGAAGTAATTGCTCCACTTCTTGCTGGTTTGATCAGATTCCATCTTGTGTGTTGTTAGTTCTTGGTGATGCTCTAAGTGAGAAGAGAAATTATGTCCTATAAAGAAAGACTGAAAAACCTAAGAATGTTTAATTTTGAGAACAGATTATTTGGGGGGGGGTAGCAATCTGACTGGGAACTGAAAGTGCTATTCAAATACCTAAATATATATCTCATAGAAGGATGTCATGGCCTGTTCTCTACCATTTTGGAAAGGGAGTTACAAAGAGGAGGGAGGAAAGGGGGGGGAGAGAAAGAGTCTGTTTACTGTGGGGAAGGGAGAGAGAAATCTTCTTAATTGCAGGAATCCAAATTAAAATATCCTCCAAAATTCTCTGTCTACTCTGACCACTTTGGATAATTGGTTCAACTGTTGAACTTCCTTCCCACCCCCCCTTTCTCTCCTTTCTTTACTTTGCTATAAATCATGAAGTTGGCTTGACTTGAACTTAGCTTTTTTTTTAACATTGTGTTATATTTATTTTTTTCTGTCTTTTCTGAGTTCAAAGTGGCGTACATTTCACCCCATTAAAAAGGGGTTAAATGTAAGCCACTGACTGCAAATCACCTAATTCAGTCCATGAACAATGGAGACATAAATTTATGTCTCTCCAATTCAAGTCTAACTCCTTAATCTCTGTTTTACATTCCATATATATATACATCATTGTGATATATATTCACACCATCATCAAATACATATATCTAAACTTACAACAGGCTCAAGAAACCTGACTGGGTGAGCACTCATAGCATGTCCTCTAATGTACAAGCTCTTGTGTGCTTGATAATAGAGTCATAGATGAAGCCTTTACAGAACCTTGGATCACATAATAGCTTTTCTATTTTCTTCTTTTAAGTTCCAAATGACTTCTGTAAAGCTGCAAAACTAACATAACCAACAAATACATGATGACAAAAACTATCAGTATATCATATAAACATAAAAATATATGATATAAGGTGAAAAGCGAGAAAAGTATCTACTGCATGTATTATAGTATTCATTTTAATAAAGTTGCATGAAACTTTGCTTCCTACAAGAGACTCTGATTTATACAGTCCTTGCAATGATTGTGCAGTGAAATCTCTTGGATCCAGTAATACAACTTTAGAAATAGAGGAAGAGCCGATTGATTTATTCTCTAAGTGCTGCAGTTCCCAACAGAGGATCCTATTTAACATTACTGCTTATTTTGAACTTGATCATTTTTCTGACCTTGAATATAAGATAATCTGTTGGGAAGCTCAGGTATCAGATATATGATATTTCAAACATTCTATTCTTGGGACACTTTTCAAATGGAAGAAGAGGAGAATATCAGAACATAATCTGTGGGGATAAAACCTCATCTGTCTTCTATTTTCTTCTTGCGGATATGGAAAAATACTAGGAAGGGAGAAATCAAGATGATTTGGGGAAAACAAGATAGCTGACACAAAGTCCACTATTGCTGGATATTTTAAGCATGTTTTTTCCCCTTCTAAAATATCTCCTGATGCTGATTAATCCATTCCCACATAGATGAGTAATCAGTTAAACATTCCAAATGAATTTATGATTAACTGCCCAATTCTAAACATGTTTATTTGCATGAGTTTGGGAGCACTTGTTATGCTTAAGAGTGAAGCCTAAACATTTTTGTTGATCACCACTGACGCAGTAGTGGGCATGTGGGCATGCATGTGCACATGGACCATCTAAAAAGCAGATAAATTATTCTTGGTGACTGCAAAGTTTCAAGTAGAAGGATAATGTCAGTCATGAAATCAGCTACTGCAATGAAGCAAAAGATGTAGTATACATAATACAACTCCTTACTCAAACCAGGATTATTAAAAAAAATAATTTTAAGTAGGTTTGGATAAAAGCTGCAACCTTTTATTCCCAGGTTTCCAATTCATATTTAATGAAGGTTTAGTTTATTTAGTTTCGTTTAGAACCCCAGCATGTTTTTATTCATATTAGCAGAAAAGAAACTAGTGTACTACTTTTTTTAGTGGATATTTTTTTTATAACAGCACCTTTAATAAGTACTGACTTGAATTTGTAGGAAAAGAGAGATTTAAACTACCAGTAATTTATAATGTTTCCTAGTAGACATAACAATATCAAGATCCTAAAACAACATCCTACAACATAGTAACAAAAAAGTCGTCCTATCTCCTGCATTTCATAGACACTTCAGTTCACCTATATGAGTGATGGCGAACCTTTTTGGCACCAAGTGCCGAAAAGGGAGCGCACACGCGCACGCAAAGTACCGAGTGCCGGAAAGGGAGCACTCTGCGTGTGAGTTCATGCTCGTCTGGGCTGCAACCAGGAAGAGGAGCTGCCCAGGGGGCATGCGTGCACCAGAAAATAAACTTCCGGTTTCTGACGCACAGCAACTCTCCCGGTTACTGTTGTGCATGCACACGCTGGCCAGCATGCTCATGCCAGAAAACAGAAGACCAGCTTTTCTGGTTTCCAGCACTGCAGCACCCAGAAAACAGCCTCTCAAATGGAGCTTTTCCAGGCTGTTTGCTAAGGACGCTAGCCAGATGGATGCTGGTAAGAAGATTTTTTTTTTTCTTATTTTCCTCCCCAAAAACTAAGGTGCGTTTTATACTCTGGTGCCTGTTATAGTCCAAAAAATACAGTATATTAATTAATTATTAAGCCTAAATACATCAAATATTGATGTAATGTGAAAATAAAATAAAATTACAACCGAGTATCCTACTTCTATAAAATGTGAGCCCAGGGGAAGGGTAAGTCAACTCACAACATAATAAATATAAAATTTAGCAAAGAATTCCCCCATGTGCTGTTAGCATGACAGCCCTAATTATTATTGAGATATGAAATAACTAAATCAATTATTATTGAGTTATGAAATGTGAAACAAATCACCTTGCCAAGGAAAACAGCCCAAGGACTTTGACTGAACAGCATATCTTCCCTATCTCTGCCAAAATTCTCAGTGCTCTCAAGGGAGATTGTGCATAGTTTGTACATGTAAACCTTCTATGTCTGCTGTTGTTGCCAAAGTTCTTGTATTTAAGAATATATATTAAATTTTCTTATGTTTTATTGTATTGTAAGCTGCCTAGTTAGCAAGGATAGCAAGATGAGCACCATATAAATTAAATCAATGAAAATCCAATAAGAAAATGCCATTCCCTCACCATTTTGCACATGCCAGGGATTTAAGTACCGTACATGAGGGACAATATATCTCTCGTACTGCAAAGAAAACATAAGGAATACTCTGAGAGTTTTTGCCCACAGGACAGAAGAAATGCAGACCTATTACTGTAGATAAGATTCAGCATAATTCTTCCAAACATTGGGACTGAAAGTATCTACTAGCCTGCTTCGACAAGAAATGGACAAACAACTGCACTACTTTACAAAATGCACAGTTCAAACCAGGGGTGAAATCCAGCAAGTTCTGGAGAATCGGCAGCAGAAATTTTGAGTAGTTCGGAGAACCGGCAAATACCACCTCTGGCTGGTCCCAGAGTGGGGTGGGAATGGAGATTTTGCAATATCCTTCCACTGGAGTGGGAAGGGAATGGGGATTTTGCAGTATCCTTCTCCTGCCACGCCCACCAAGTCCACCACACCCACAGGACCGTTAGTAAAAAAAAATTGGATTTCACCACTGGTTCAAAGCATCTTGCTATGAAAAGATGTGAGATAACCCATCAACTGGATTGTTTTAAACAAATGTAGACATACTTATGGATATACATTTGTAATGCATACTAGTTATGATGACTATCTGCTCCCCCAGGGAAACTCTGAATGCCAGTTACTGGGGAACAGCAGTAGAGATCTACTGCCTTCGTGGCTTACTTGTGATCTTTCCAGTGGCAATTGGCTGGCCATTCTGGTAAGAGGATGCTGGACTAAACAGGCAATTGGTTTCATCCAGAGGTCTTATGAGAAGGAGGAGAAGAATCTATGTCAGAAACCTGAAAGGGGTGACAACACAAATTGAAGAAAAATACAAATTCATTATGAGAATCTTTAAGAGATTTCAAAGAGCAGGCAAGCTATCAAAGAGTAAAGTTCAATTTTTAAATACAAATTATAAACAGTGGGGTAACGAAGAGTGAAAGTGCTCAGAGGGGCATTATAGCAACAAGTCCAGCAGTTTGACATTTTTTGTCTGTTGACTGGATACAATCTTTACTAATGACCACAAATTTACATGTAGTACCCTTGAAAGAAAAGTTGATTTAAAACAAGGTGGGTGGTAATAAATGTACTAATAAATTAATTAATTTAAAAATATTGGCCTTATAAAATAATAAATGGACTAGAAATGTTAGCTCCCATGCATGACCAAACCCCATCCCTCCTTAAGTATTCAGATGTGTGTGTGTGTGTGTGTGTGTGTGTGTGTGTGTGTATTGTGGTGTAGTTCATATTATGTAATTTTGGTTTGGGTTATTTCTGCACCATCTGCTTTTTGGGAAACCTGGATCAAAATATATTAACCACTTGGTCTAGGTTCACGAGCAGGACTTATTTTAACATTATTACTTTGCATATTTTAGTACAGGTGGTCTTCGACTTATGACCACAGCTGAGCCCAAACTTTCTGTTGCTAAATGAGACAGTTGTTAAGTTACCAACACGGTTGTGAAGAGAATCTGGCTTCCCCATTGAATCTGCTTGTCGGAAGTCTGCAAAAGTTCCCATGAGACCCCAGAATATTGCAACTGTCATAAATATGAATCAGTTGCCAAGCATCTGATTTTAAATCACATGACCATGAGGATGTTGCAATGGTCGTAAGAGTGAACAACAGAAGTCACTTTCTTCAGTGGCATTGTTAACTTTGAATGGTCACTAAACAAACTGTTTTAAGTCAAGGACCACCTATACTATACATCTCTGGTGAAATATCACAATCCACTATTGAAAGCAGGCAACCTAATCTGGGGCTCTGACCTTACTACCCTGAAGACACCCAGAATGTTCATTAAATGAGATTTGAAGCAGTGATTAAAAGATGCAATTACAGTAGTTTGCATACAAGTTCTCCAATGGTTGTTTTTTTTGTGGGGGGGGTGTTGCTTCCTTTCTGATGTACAGTCTACAAGGAGGTTATGGTACAGAGACGAGCATCTTGTGATAAAGGAAGTTCTCCTCAGGTTGGTAATCAGATGAATCCTAAAAATAACTCAGTTTGCTGTAATTCCCAGGGCTGTTGTAAACTGCGTAATTTGAACTCTATGAAAATGCTGAATAGATGCAGCAGTTGCTCCGAAGTTAAAAAGAGACATCTGAAGAATGAGGATGTGAGAAGGGTAGAAACATGAAGTAGCACACTCAGATGGTTTGGAATATTTAGATAGCACTTTAGGGAAAACAAAGTAAGGACATAATTTTAAGGAGAGCTTTGGGAGAAAATAGAGATTGAAAGAGAGCATACAGTTTGATTTCTGACACTGCATTGGCTTTAAATCTGCCGTAGCTATGCATACATGGATTAGTGCGCAACAAATTGTACAACAAGGTAAATGTAGATACAGACCTGATTATGAATCTTATTCCAATCTAGAGTGTGTAGCTTTATTTAAATACATATGCATAATATGTACCAGAACCATTTGGCACTTCCCAAGCCTACTAAAGCAACAAATGCATAAATCTTTAAATGTGGGGACATGTTTAAAAGGGAGATGTTGCCATTACACCCTATTACCATAATGGGATCTATCACAAGGTAGAAAAGAGGTGAATTACTACTGTCTTGTGGGCAGAAGGATCCGGTTATCAGGTTGTTTTTCTATTCCACAAGAATGTTCCACCAAATTTCACTTCCAAGCTTACTTTGCTATAAGTACATGTACAGAATTACACAGGGTGGCAAGGTATCCCATTCGCATTACATATCAACTCTTCCACATAACAAAGAGATCAGAAGCATACTCTTATGCACAACCATTTTTTGCTTTTGACAAACAGTTCTCACAACAGACTAGATACCTTTCTAACAGCATCTGCATGTCTTGAATTTCCCCATTCTATTTTCCTTTAGTAAACAAAGTCCCCAAAGATATAAATTCATCAACTTATTTTAAACTATTTGTGAATAGTGCAATCATTTACCGTATTTTCCCAATTAAACACAAATACAAGTGCAACAAAGCTAATAGAATCTGCCCTCAGCACTATTCTCTTAATTGACTGGCACATGAACCAAATTTCTAGGTTCTATCATACCTCAAGACCTAAAATGGACACCTAACATCAAAAATGTCATCAAAAAAGCATAGCAAAGAATGTTCTTTCTGTGCCAATTCAGGAAGCTCAAACTGCCCAAGGAGCTACTGATAAAGTTCTACAGAGGAATTATTGAGTCTGTCATCTGCACCTCCATAATTGTCTGGTTTGGTCCTGCAATCCAACAAGACAGACACAGACTTCAGAGGATTTTCAGAACTGCAGAAAAAATAATTACTGCCAACCTGCCTTCCATTGAGG
>JANHFT010001711.1:54385-64839 GCA_032467955.1 Pseudoxenodon macrops
GAAGAGTTTGTATCCTTCTATCAGTATGTTCCAGTCGTGGGTTTCGTCCCACCAAGTTTCTGTTATTCCAACTATGTGGTATCTACCTTTGTGTATTAGTATTTCGAGTTCACCCTGTTTTCCCACCGACTTTGTGCATTTGTGTATAGGCACTTGAGATTTTTGTGCCTGACTCTGGGTGTGCTTCCTATGTCTCCTGTTTGGCGTTTGAGTTTGTCTTCCTTCCCATCCCTCCTTACTTCGTTATTTGCCCTGATTTCTAGGGTTTTTTGCTTGGAGTTAGGTCCTGGAGATCCTAAAGACTGCTCCCCCTCCCCCCTCAATTTTAGTTTAAAGCCCTCCTGATAAGCTGAGCCATTTCCTTAAACATTCTTCCCAGTCTTTGTGAGGTGCAACCCGTCCCTTGCCAAAAGCCCATCTTGGGGGGGAAACGAGAGCAGCTGTCTCTCTCTCTCTCTCTCACACACACACACACACACACACACACACCAGCCGCTGCTTCAGGGTCATCCAGCTGAGAGAAGGCGGCCGCTGCATACCAACCTAAGTGAAGTGACCGTTCTCAAAACCTCTTGCTTGAACCTGATTGGTGGAGGAGGGGCAGTGATGGGTGGCACCTAAGGGAGAACCCACAACTTCCATAAGATGATGGGTTTGGGTAACTGCAATGTATGCCCATTTTTTCCTCTACCTATTTTTTATGGGCATGGAAAATGTGCCACTTTTTAATGTATATGAACACCGATATTAGGTGTTCATATACCTAATAGATATTAGCCTGACACTCGATCTTCTCTTTGTCAGGCTAAACACAGAAGGTGGCACAAGTTTTTTTCTAATGCAGGGATGCCCAGCCTTGCAAAACGTTAAGACTCGTGGGCCAACTCCCAGAATCCCCCAGACAGCCATTGGAGATGTCTGGGGGTTAAAGTTGCCGGGGTTTGACACCCCCTCCCTTTTCTAAGGCAACCCAGAATTGCTGCTCTGGCTGGGCCACGTTCAGCTTCTTCTCCCAAGCCATGAATCCCCATCGGGTAGGTCTCCTCTGCGTTCTCCTCAAAGCTTCTTCTTCTTCTTTTTCTTCGTCCCACCCAGCTGAGGTTGCAATCTCACTGGGCCAACCCGAGTCTTGCCCAGACCTCCCAACATCCTGTCATCTGCAGATCTGATAAGCAGCCTCCGAATCCCATCACCTGGGGCATGAATAGGAGCCCTGAATAAGGCTGCTCTCCTGGCTGGATCCCTTTCAGACCCAACTGGCCTCTGTTTCCAAATCAATCCCCAGCAACTGACGGTGGGTCCCCAGCCAGTTGTGGGCCCATGTTACTCTTGTACCCTCCAAGCAACATTATGAGAGTCTATCAATGAGAAGGTCATCTAGAGCCTTTGCTGAAATCAAGTGTACATTATATCCAAGCAAGTCCTTTCACAATAGTTATTCCTGTTAAAGCCTCCATTTTTGACAAGAGGGCTCAGAATGCAGCATTGCAGGCGAATTCTGCCGACTGCCAAAATTAGGTTGATCCTGACTGGCCTGAGGTTGATTCAGACATCCATCCACCCGAGGTCGCAAAATGAGGACCCAGATTGCTGGGGGTCATATGCTGGCTCTGTAAACCGCCCCGTGAAGCGGTATATAAATCTAGGTGCCTTTGCTGGTCCTCTGGGTGCAGAGAGAGCAGCGTTGCTTTGCTTTTCCGTGACTGCTCACCCGCCAGCCCCTTTGGCCCCTCCCCTGCTGCAGCAGATTAGCTCACCTCCACCTTTCCTGACCTCACTCTGACACCCTTCCCAGGGGGTCCTCAGCTCCTCCTTCCGTTTTGGCTGCCTTGTGAGTGGCCTCTTCCCCCTTATGGCCTCAAGAGGCTCCTCCGCTTCCTCTTGGAACTGAACATAGGACAGGGTTGGAAGGGGCCTGGGAGGTCTTCTAGTCCACCCCCCCTCCGTCCATGACAGGAGATCCTATACAGGGGTGAAATGCTACCTACTCGGTCCGGTTCGGGCAAGTAAGTATCCGTGGCCAATGGTGGTTCGGAGAACCTGTGGTGGTCATAGCGCAAGGCTCCACGCACCCACCAGAACATTGCCATTTCCGGTTTTACCAAGCGTGTGTGACGAGGGCGCGTGTGCGAGCGAAGCGCACTTCCAAACCGGTAGGGAAGGTAAGTAGATTCCACTGCTGATCCTGTACCATTCCAGATTGTCTTTGCGCTTGATGGGAGGGAGGGATACAGGTGATCATAGAAAGAACCAACAGAATAGAAAAATAGAGCTGGAAGGGACCTTGGAAGCCCTCCATTCCAATCCTCCACCCAAGTAGGAGGCCCTCCACCAGGGGTGCCAAACTCAAGGCCCAGGGGCTGAATCCGGCCCGCAGGGTGCTTAGATCTGGCCCATGGGGCTGGAAACAGCGAAGGACCGGCCCATGGTGACTCTGCCAGCGAAAACAGTTTAGGAGGGCTGCTCTGTTTTCACTGGCAGAGGGTTGCAGGAGCCCGTCACAGCCAAAAACGGAGCTTGGGAGCCTATTTTCGCTGGCAGAGTGCTTGGGGCTCCACAGGCGCCCCCAACACAAGTGATGTTGAGCTGGCCATGCCCACCCCGGCCCCCGAATGTCAAACACAGCCCTGATGCGGCCCTCAATGAAATCAAGTTTGACACCCCTGCCCTACACCATTCTGAACAAATGGCTTCTTAAAGAGCTCCCATGATGGAGCCTGCAGAACCTCTGGAGACAAGCCATCCCGCTGGTTAATTGTTCTCAGGGTCGTTAAGTTTCTCCTTAGTTCTAAGGCCCAGACTGCACTCTCCTGCCAATCCCTCAATGGCACAACCGCCAGGGGCCTGCCAGTTTCAGGGGCCCGGTGGGCATCCTGGGACCCTGGCAAGGACGGCCTTAGTTGCCAGAGGAATTCTGGGTCTTTCCAGCAGCTGAGGCAGACCCCCATGGGCCTTACTGGGGTAGAAACCAATTCCCCTGGGAAACAGCTCTTCTTTAAAGAGGGAAGGAAAAAACGTGGAACATGGATGGAAAATGGCAGCTACTCTTCCTCATTAACTGAGGAGCAAACAATGTTTGGTTCTGCAACCCAACAAGACAGACACCGACTTCAGAGGATAATCAGAACTGCAGAAAAAATAATTACTGCCAACCTGCCTTCCATTGAAAACCTCTACACTGCACGAGTCAAGAAGAGGGCCATGAAAATATTTACTGACCCCTCGCATCCTGGACATTGATTGTTTCAACTACCCTCAAAACGACACTATAGAGCACTGCACACCAAGACAACTAGACACAAGAACAGTTTTTCCCCGAACGCCATCACTCTGCTAAACAAATAATTCCCTCACCACTGTCAAACTACTTACTAAGACTGCATTACTATTACTATTAGTCTTCTCATCGTTCCTATCACCATCTCCTCCCACTTATGAGTGCAGGACTGTAACTTATTGCTTGTATCCTTACAATTTATATTGATATTGTTTCCTGATTGCTTATTTGTACCCTATGACTATCATTATGTGTTTTACCTTGTGATTCCTAACAAATGTATCTTGCCTTTTTATGTACACTAAGAGCATATGCAGAATTCTACTCTACTCTACTCTACTCTATGAAACACTTGGAGAGCCAGATTGGAGATAAAAGTTTATGGAAATGGTCTATGTGGTTGTTACCAGTTAACATTAACGTCATAGCCCATAATCAATCAATCAACATTGCCATAAAAAAACATTGCTAGTATAAAGAACAAAGTAAATTAAGACTGGCCATTCTGCTTATTGCATGAGTCACCTTTGCTGGATTCCTGATCAGTGCAAATGCCACTCAGAACAGTATGGAATTGTTCAGGGAATTCCTTTTGTTCAGTGACAGAGAGGGCTGCAAATCAAAAGTGAAAGAAACTTCAGCTACAGCTGCTCTTGGTAATTTAGGAATATCAAAAACCATTTAAAAATAAGAATAAGACATTCTAAAAAAAAACCGAGATGAAAAAAAATAATACTCCAGAGCCAGAGAATATACCAATATTTTTCATTGTTTAAACTTCTTACTTGAATATTGTCCAATTGACTTAACATAAAATATTATTTCACTGGAAGAAAAGATAGATGTTGAATACTTCCACTTCCCATCCTCCAGGAAGCTATGTCTGGTATTCTTCATAAACAAAAACAGTAGGCATTTAAGCTGTTATGATGCAGCTATGCTCTATTTTTTTCTGCGCAATTTTTCCTGTCAGAATTGAAGCCTATAATTTCTGCAACCTTGCTAAAATATCCATTCTATTTCCCATTCCATTCTAAAGTTTCTCATTAAGTGGAGGATGAAAGGTTTTTCTTCTTCTTTCAGATGAATCCAATTTTCCAAGCATTAGTGACAAAACAATCTGCTTACTTCACCATGCCTTCTGGATTACAGTACAGAAGGGCAGTTAATCATATGGGAAGAAAGAAAAGCAAACAAATTGATGCAAGCTGAATGTTCATTCTTCTCCATAAGATAGCACACTAAAATCCAGCTCTTCTTTAATATTTATCTATTGATGTATATGATTTATAAGTCTGGCCATCTCACTTCTGCAATTCTGGGTGGATAACAATCATTAAAATAATAATGAACAGACTCAAATACTAAGAACTAAGTGTGCCCAGAACAATAATGGTAGAAAATAAAGAACAACCCTAACTAAGCATGGGTAAAACGTAAGGTCTGAGCCTACCAGTAGCAATACATGCATCAAAACATTAACATTTCTCCAATCTTGCTGCTCAGCCCTCTTAAATGTGTCCTTTCCTCTTTGGGTTTTTTAACCTTTCTTTTTGTGTGTGTTCATTAAAAAAAACCCACTGCTGTACTGATTGTAGTGGGTTTCCAAGTAAGATTCAAGATTCTGGTTGTCACCTTTAAAGCCCTATGTAGTTTAAGTCCTCCGTTATCTTCAGGACTAACTGCTTCCAGTAATATCTGCACACATTACATGATCAGGAAGAGAGAGAGGGAGGGGGTGTCTTTTAATTTTCCTATTACCACTAAGAGCCCCAAGTAATCCTCCTCTATTACAAGCCCCTTCCTATGGTGTTCCCATCAAGGATTCAAGCAGCTTCTCTGACCTTGGGTGTTTGCTTGCATACATTTCATTACCCAACAGGTAACATCATCAGTATACTATTATACTACCGGTATGAATACCCTTTGGTTGGTCCAGGAAGCCTTGGAAAACTACAATGCATATGGCCCTCTGAAGGTTGTGATTATCTAAGTATACTGGAGACTCTTTTGTCAGTGCGATAAAGTTAATGATGATTGAGTACACATAGGCCTTGACTTACAACAGTTCATTTAGTGATTGTTCAAAGTTACAACAGCACTGAAAAAAGAGACTTGTGACCATTTTTCACACTACCATTACATTATCCCCATAGTCACATGATCAAAATTCAGATGCTTGGCAACTGGTTCATTTTTATGACAATTGCAGTGTCCTGGGATCATTTGATCACCTTTTGTGACTTTCTGACATGCAAAGTCAATGGGAGAAGCCAGATTCACTTAACAACCATATTACTAACTTAACAACTGCAGCAATTCACTTAACAACTGTGGCAA
This sequence comes from Pseudoxenodon macrops, assembly GCA_032467955.1. Classification (NCBI taxonomy): domain Eukaryota; kingdom Metazoa; phylum Chordata; class Lepidosauria; order Squamata; family Pseudoxenodontidae; genus Pseudoxenodon; species Pseudoxenodon macrops. Next base: position 60,003 of record JANHFT010001711.1, read on the forward strand.
GAAAAGTCGTAAAATGGAGAAAATTAATTTAACAAATGTCTCACTTAGCAACAGAAATTATGGGCTCAGTTGTGGCCATAAGTCGAGGACCATCTGTATTGCTGTAATATATTTAAATCCAATTATGATTGGAGTATAGTCATGTGAAAAAAATATACCCCATTGATTTTCTCTTACTTTTTCAGCATATTTCAACGTACAAATATTTGATATTCCTTTCAACAAATACCATGCATTATTTACACTTTGTAATCCATTCTGTAATTTAAATAAACATAAATGCAAATTTCTCATGTGGGAAAAGTAAGCACAACCCTACATTTATCCTTACCTCAAATAGCTAAAATCAGAATCATGTGCACCACACCAGAATCAGGTGTGAATGGTAAGAACATTGTTAAAGAGGACCTGGAAGAAACCCGTCTTATTTAAACCTCAGCCATTTAGTTTGGTTTGTTCTTTGTTGTTGAAGCGTGTGCTATCAGTATGCCTAGATTAAACTCAGGTTTTTGGAAGGAAGGTTTATATATTATATATTCCCATATATAATGGGAAGGGATTTTAAAAGATTGCCAAATAGTTGGACATCAATCATTTCACTGTCTGGAAGATATATGTACAGGGGGAGATGTTTTCCAACAATGTCCACCTTGGACAGGCCAAGTCATCACAGCAAGTTCAGCTCAAAAGCAGGATGCAAGATTCTGAAAGTGGTCTCGCAGAATCCCAGAATTACGTCACATTGCTTGCCAAAGTGACTTGCCACTATTGATACCAGAGTGCATGAATCTACCATTAAAAAGAGGTTGCACAAATTAGATCTACATGGGAGATACACCAGGAGGAACTGTCCAAAAAGAACATCAGGACAAGACTAACATTTGCTCATGAACACCTAAGCGAAGACGGGACTTCTGGAACAATATGAGCAAAGAATTATTTGGATGCAGTACCAAAAAATATGTTCGGCAAAAACTAAAGACAGCATTTCACCAGAAGAACCTAATTGTAAACCAGGGTGGTAGGAATGTTATCTTTGAGGCTGCTTTGCCACATTAGGGCCTGAGCACAAAATCTACTATGAATTTTTGATTTTACCAGAGGGCACCTGAGGATAGTATAAGACCCTCTTCTGTCAGAAGACTGAAGTTCAACTAAAAATGGAGCTTGCAACATGACAATAACACCAAACATTCCAATACACTCTGCCAAAGAATGGCTGGGGGGAAAAGAAGGGTTATATTTATATTTTGTTTGAATGAATGTAAAATGTATTTATCCACATATGTTAGAAATGTTTTTGCACGGGAGTGTACTTACTTTTTCACATAGGCTGCTCAAAGTCAGTTGCGACTGAAGTAGTTTATATAAATAAAGAACACATACATTTTACTTTTTAAAGTACAGTTTGAAATAAAAACTTCTGTAAATGTGAATTAAGGTAGAAGCATTATTGAGCATTCTGCTGGCGCTGTCAAATGAATAGCAACCACTTACACAAATAATAACTTGCTGAATGTACAACCTTCTACTGTAAAAGCCATATTAAGCTACTTGGTGTCATTATCCAGAACATGATGTGCTATGAAACTGGTAAACATGACTCCATCTTAAACTGCACAAAGAGTGCTTGTCCAAGTCATGCAGCTGCAGTTCCCTATCAGATTCAATTAATGTTTCAATAAGATTACTTGAGAACAGAGAAATACAGAAAGAAACAAAATAAAATATAATATAATAGCAAACTTTATTACAAACTTCACATAAAAATCCAACATTTCAACCATATTTGTTATTATACACTTAAAAATTAAAATAAACGATTCTGGCAACCATATGGAAAATGTAAATTATCTATATGGTCCAAATATCTCACCTTTGGGTGATACAAAATAATCCAACAACTACACAGTCTATCCTCAACTCAGCTCTTGACATGTAATACAGCTGAGGGGGGAAAAAATAATAGATTTTATGTAGATGACATCTATGTCATAATAAAAAAGGACCAAGTAGAGAAAACACATAAAACTATCAACATCTTCAAAATTCTCAATGTAAAAAGAAAACAATACAGGTAGTCCTCAACTTATGATCACAAATTACCCCAAAATATCTGTTGTTAAGTGGGACATTTGTTAAGTGAATTTTGCCCCATTTTACGCTCAGTTCTTGCCTCGGTTGTTAAGTGAATCACTTCAGTTGATAAGTTAATGAACTGGTTGTTAAGTGAATCTGGCTTTCCCATTGAATTTGCTTGCCAAAAAGTTGCAAAGAGTGAACACACAATCTTAGGACACAGCAACGGTCATAAATATGGACCTGTTGCCAAACATGTAACTTTTGATCACATGTTCATGGGGATGCTGCAACAGACATAAGTGTGAAAAATGATCATGAGTCATTTTTTTAGTGTAACGTGTTGTAAACCATTGTAACTTTGAATGAAAAATCTTCACCAGCAATCAACATCCATTGACTAACACTAGATCAAAAATCAAGAAGTAAACAATACTCCAATCAAGGAACTACCAATGCAGGGAAGAAAAGCTAACAGTTAACAATAATAAACAACCACCTAATCAAGGAACTACCAAGACCACTCTCACCAACACTGACAGGATAAGCCAGTAGTATATAAAAATAAGAGTAAGCCCCATTCCTTTGTAGCACTGATGATGTTATCTAGTTTGGTAATGAAATGTTTACAAGAAAACCACCAAGCTCAGAGAGCAACAAGGATCCCACAGTTATCCCGAGCTACGGATATTCTCTTCTAACAGCTTTTATGTAGTTTTATGAAACATGAGAGCCACAGATACACTACTTTATCATTATTTTGAGGAAAAAATTAAAGAAATTTGAAATTTGAAGAGTTTAAAATAGAGGATTGGCTTATGCTTGTAGATCTGTCATAATAACATGACATATTGGTTTTTTTCCTATTTAGTCATATATAGTTTGAGAAATAGTACTAAGTCCTTCAGGCAAATGATTGGATGAGTATGATTTTATCACTATTTTCCATTCTGTGGAGAAGGAACGTTATTATCCATACAGAACAGAACAGTAGATTTAATGCCCAATTCTGAAATTTTACAGTTTTCCATGAATTACTTGCATAGGCTACAGAAAGTTATGTAGAATTAAAGATACATAGGGGCTGGAAAGAACTCTAGAGTATGTAGTCTTTTCTATTGGAAGAGCATGTAATCATTTAGTAATCTTTCATCAATAAAATCCGTTAATAATACATTATAACTGTTCTTCTCCTATATGACAAGATAGTTATACGCCTTTAACAAAGAAAAGTACCTTAATAATAACCATGTGGCTTCAAGTGCATTTGCTAAATTCATAAAACAGAATGAATGTTTTCCAGCTACTCCAAGTAATTTCCTTGTTCATGCTATGTTTCACACTTAGTAGTATAATACTGAATACCTTAGCAACAAGAGAAAAGATAATATAGTACTCAGACAGCGAAGGAAATTTCCACTCCATACTGAACCATCATAATTGAAGTAGTTTCTAAAAGAATCGGCCTTCTCATCAGTCCCTTCCTATCTGTCTGTCTTTTCTCAAAATGCTTTTGGAAACCCTGTGGAATGGCATTGTGTCATTTTCCAAATTTAGTAAGCCTCCAGTGAAATCCAACCCATTTACTCTTTTCAACAAGCTTACCTGGTACAATACATTTTGGAAGAACAAGAAGTTATGTTCCATTGTGCTATACCTTTATTTATCATAAACAATTGGGGGGGTCAGATGGAATTCATGATGCCTATCTAAAATGTTTAATAATACAGATATAAATCCAATTTAGGAGTCCCAGTATTTTCAGGGAATTACTATTTAATTACATATACATTTGAGTATGATTTTTGGATTTCAAATATTACATTAAAATGTTCAAACAGTTTATGTAGGTCACAATTTCAAACCAGAATTATTGTGTTAGAAAAAATGTAATAAGAATATTACATTATTTCATGAAAAATAAAATAAACTTCTTGGATGAGAAGCAAAAATTTTCAAAGGGAAAATAACAAAAAAGTCCAATTGCATTTTTGAAAAAGCACCTTTGGAACAACCATAACCTTGATGGTTAAGAATCTCCATAGACATGCAAAATAAAAGTTCATAACAATGAAGTCAATTGATAAAATATCAAGATTTCTAGTTAACAAGAATAATAAGTACTAATCATTTACCTATTTGATTTTGATGGCCGCCTATTCAGTGATTTATGGTATTTCTAGGAAACTGAATATATCTCCTATTGCTACCATATAATGTCTTTGAGAGATTTGTAATTTTGAAGGGGGAAAAAAGCAAGCAAGTTAACCTTCTTCAAAAAACTGGCTCAATACTTATAAGGCACTTTGATCACTACAAATACATATAAAAGGCACTAATGCTATTATTGTACAGCTCTTGGTCCTATGTTTCTTGGTTTTATGGTAGGATTTCATTTGTTTAATAAATTATATAGCTACCTACAACTCAGGGATGCCTAGATTGTAAAAAAAAAAAATAACCAGAGGGGAAAAAAGAACATTGAAATGATAAAAGTGCAATAAAACATGCTATGCTGGGCAACTTCAAATCAAACAGAACAATTAAAAACAATCAACATGGATATCAACCTCCCAACCCAGGAGGTGGTACAGTCTTTAACATCCTTTGTAAGACAGGCTGGGTTGGGGCCATCTGGAACTTGGATCAAAACTACAAGGCTATGGATGAAACATGTAACCGTGATACCCATTGTCATCGAGGCACTTGGTACCATGTCCAAGAATTTTACAAAACACATCAAGAAATTGCAGCTTCC
>JANHFT010001711.1:94701-112493 GCA_032467955.1 Pseudoxenodon macrops
GGCTCCGGGAAAGGGATTGAAGGAGGAGTGATGACCTTTGGCCAGTTAGGAGGCATCATTTTGTAAGATGGGGGGGGGGGATAATTTGCTCTCCCCAAATGCCATCAGAATCAGGAGGAACAGCAAGGTCATAGTTCATTTTTTGCAATGAGTCATAAGTACTTATCACAGAAGCAACTCATCAGTACCACACAGTGATTATAAACAAATTTTGGGGTGCTTGTCAGGATTATTAAGGTAAAATATTTGAATTGCTTTAACCAGATTTCAGTGAACTATAATCTCATATTGATCTAACAAACAGAAACTCCTATTTTTCAATAGAAATTAAAGGAGGTTGCTGCCTTTGCTATGCCACTGAATTCAGTAACATCCTAAATCTTAAGTGATCTAGGCAGCCTTTCACTTTAGCAGTTTGCCATTGGCTTTAATTTATATGTACAGTATTTATTAGACATTCAATAGAATTTCCAGGACTTAAAATTAGCATTAAAAAATAAAATGTTGACATAAATCTGCATGCAAATGCAAACTGGCTAACATGATACATCTTTTATCCTGGTTTAGAAAAAGTAATGGTTTAAAAAGATTATCCAGCCAAAGATGTTACAAAATGATCAGAAGTGTTTTTCATTTAAATATGTAGGTTGCACTGAAAAGGCATTTTGAATGAAAATTGTTGAAATTGAGACATTTTGCATAACCTAAAACAAATTGATCACAAATTTCAGCATTCTTAACTCTGGATTGCCATTTAAAGAATAATCTTTTTAGGAATTATCATTTTGGTGTACTTGTGTTTGCAAAATCTTTCATCTAAATCAATTTTTACAAATTTGGGATTTCTTAACCATTAGCATTATTGCCCCCTACCCAGGATTCCTAAGTATGGTAACTTCATCCCACAATTACATATAAGCATTGAAGAACCAGAGGAATCTTAAGAGTCCCTGTAGATGAGTCATGAAAAGAAATTTCTAGCTTGCTGGAAGGGGAAGACTAGAGCTAGCTTCAGATTTTAAGGGGGCTTTGAATAATGACATCCATCATGCAAATTGTATCTCAGTTCACAGAAGCAGAAGTGTGGAAAACGTTTCAGAAGATACCATGGTTTTCTGGACAGTAAAAACAAAGGAGAGTAATAGTTTCAGACTTGCAAGAGTCTGTTAATGTAACCTTAACAATTAATATTCATTGCTGTGGTTCACGGACTATTTCAAAGGGCCAACATCTAGCTTAAGCAGCCCACATGCAAATGGTCAGTGCCTTCCTACTGCCTCTCTTGAATTTAATGCATACCCAATACACCTATCACCTTAGCTACCATGTATCCACACAGTTCTCCATCTTACCTTTAACTATCAGTAGCAGCCATGCAGGCTACAGGTCTATGCATGGTTCACTCCAAAATTGCAATACTTTGCATATCCCTCAGTAGTAGAATTAGATCAATCTACTGGGTTTATCCAGAGACTACATTTCAGCAGCTCAGCTAAATATTGAACAGGTGCATTTGCACATGTGAACTTTGGCAATAATTTTTACTGTATTAGATTTTGTTTTCTGAGTGGGTTAGCATATCGGGTAACCCAGCCTATTTGAACAATTGATGTATGATTGAATGTTAGTCAAACTGAGCTATGAAAATTGTTATAAAAAGAAGGGGAAGATCCACTAGAAAACGGGCTAACTCAATCATGCGAAGAGTGTTATGTGAAAGGATGCTGAGTCACTAGAGTAAGAAGCAGGTAAATCAGCCCCAACTTATAATTTCCTCCCAATTATCTTTGTTTCTGATTTATACATGGGAATCAGTATTTTATAATCAGGACAGGAAAATTCCCTTTTAAGATAAGAGAAGCTCTGTTGGATCTGGTCAAGGCCAATTTGGTCAGCTCTTTTGTTTCTCCTAGTAGCCAGTCAGATACCTTTGGAATGTTTGCAAGATGAAGGTGGAGACATACCCCTCATTCATCACGTTCTTAGGCAAGAGGCATTTGGAGGCATTGTATTTCCAGCCTGAACTTCAATCATCAAATCTGGTATCAAATAACCAGAAGTATTCATAATATTCCAGATGCAGTGGTATCACTGATTTGTTTAAGAACATTGCACTGCAGTTTGTTTTCCAGGGTGTTAACTTGAAAGAATACAACTGAGGTATATGATTGATGGCAGTTATATTTAGAAAGGGAGGTCCTCTCTTCTATGTTAAAATTTCATTCTCAAAAAAGCAATAAATAATTGCATTACCAAGATTGTTTAGTTCTATCAAATATCAAAAAAAGTTCATGAAAGTTTTCTATAAATCATACAAATATATCTTATTTTTACTTTTTGTATTTTATTTATATTGATAGTAATAAAGCTTATAAACATAACATAAACAAGGGGGAAACACTTTGCACAAGTAAAAGCAGAGGTTATTTTTATAAATTAAAGCCCAAGTGAATGGAATAGATACTGAAAATGGAAGGAAAATAAGAGACAAGAGTCCAGTACAAATAGAGAATCTTTATTAATACAATTATTTTCAAAATGAAACACTAAAATTGGAACCAGACATGGGAGGAAGTTCAAAGAGCCTAACACCCTCACTAAAAGTGCAGCTGCTCTTCCCCATCACTACCTCATGTCACTGTCTCTCATTCACCAGTTTCTCCTCACACATGCAGCCCCTACTGCAGCAAAAAAATCCACAATCAAATTTTCTTCTAGCAAACCAAAATTACTCCCTGTGGATCATAGAAGATGGATACCTAGAGGAAAACATCGCTTCTGTTCTCCTCAGGCAGATCTTTGAAACCTTGCAGTTCACGTAATCCCTTCAGAAAGAAAAGGAAGATGAGACTCAGGTTTCTCTACTGATTCCTTTTATTTTCTTCTGCAACATAATCATGATCCCAAACTACATTAGAAAAAAATATATCCTGTTTATCCCATAAAGGAGCTTTCTTGATCTGCTGTGGGACCAAAGCACCTAACCTCTTCAGCCTGTATGGTACACTAGTTATGGAAGATGGAAATAGCCATCCAACATATCTGCCAACATTGCAGTTTGGGGAAGTCAGTCATACAACAGTAGCCTAGGAAAGAGCAGTTCTTGCTAATTCTGTGAAATTACTCTTTTTTTTCAAGTCAAGTTCCAACCCACCGTCACTTCTTGCTCTGCCTGACAGAAGAATGAATGCCATCTGCCACATCCCCCCATTTCTCCCCCAACAGTAAAAATTTTGTTGATCACATCCCATTACCTCTAAAACCATCCGGATATTGGCTTTTATTCTGGCAGAATCTTTACTAAGTGTTTCACTGAGCCTGTAAAAAAACAGGGAAAAAATCCACAGATTATGGAGAAGTTTTAAACCGGAGGGTTTAAAACGGCCCAGCAGGTAAATCAAAGTCACTTCCGGTTTGCCTGTTGGGCGGGTTTTTACCCTCTGGACACTTCAGGACGCTTTCTGAAGCCTCCGGAGGGTAAAAAAACGGCCCCACAAGCAAACTGGAAGTCCGTTCCCGAGGAACAGCTTCAATGTTTAGTTAAGATATGCCCTACATCCCACTATAAATATTTTAAGATGTAGAGTGATGCATAACAAAACTAATCTTCATATACATTGTTATATGAGAACTTGAGAGGCGACTGTATTAGTTTGTCACATATGAATGGAAATGGAAATGCAAGTTATTCTACAGAGAATCCGAAGGTTGGTGTAGTGGTTAGGGCACCATGCTATAAAAAAGGAGACTATCAATTCTAGTCCTGCTTTAGGCCTGAATTCAGATGGGACCTTTGGCCAGTCCTTGTCTCTCAACCGGAAGTCACTTCCGGTTTGCCTGTTGGGTCGTTTTTTTACAGGGCAGCGCCTCGCGTGCCCTCAGAAATGGCTCCGCGTGATAGGTTCACTATCCCTGGTCTAACCTAAGTAAAAAATGTGATAAGAGGTCAGAACCAATTTGATGTAGTGGTGAAGGTGCTGCCTGGAAATCAGATTTGAGTTTTAGTCCTACTTCAGGTATGAAAGCTTGCTGGGTGACTTTGGGCCAGCTACTCTCAGCCCAATCCACCTCTCAGGGTTGTTGTTGGGAAAATAGGAGGAGGGAGTATTAGGTATGTTTCTTGTAAAGTAATAAAGTAATAAAAAAATTATTGTAACAACTATAGAAACATGTCTCACATGTCTGAATGTGCTCCTTCCACTCATTTTATCTGTGTGTGAAATAGGAATTCTGAAACATTTACTCAAATTAGGTTCTTGGGATGGGCTCAAGCCCCTTTATCTTATTCTTGCCTTGGTATCATAATGGCGCTTCCTCCTGTTCTTTGCGTTCAGTCACTCCTCCCTCTATATCTTACTGGACGTATATGCTTATATGTCAGAAGTGGGTTCTGGATCTTCTTACTGCCGGTTCACTCAGGGGTGTGCTGCAGTCGCGCACGCACATGCAAAGTGTTTTAAAAAAGCTTCTGCACATGCGCAGAAACAAAAAAAAGATGCCGGCACCTATGGCGCCGGCGAAAGAACCAGCTCGGGGGCATGGCAGGCTCAGGGTCACTAATGCTTCTAGCAAACCGGCCACCAAGTTACTAACGGTTTGGCAGAACCGGACTGAACCTTTAGGAATCCACCTCTGTTATATGTATGCACACAGCATATATACTGTATGTACTATACAAAGTTAAGTTGCAACTATGTGCCTTTTAGGACTTCAATTTTCTACGTATAAAGTCTTAAAATGCATACAAATGCAAGCGTAGCAAGCTGCTTTTTCAACAATTGCTATTTGTTTCCTACTTTTCCTTGTATTTTTTTTAAATTCAGAGACACACTATGTCATCATTTTTCAAGTCACAGTCAGTTCCCAAATAAGTTCTACTGCAGTAAAATGATGCAGATGCTGTATTCCCTTTTTATTTTTTTAAACTGTAAGAGCCTGTGGTAAACATTGATTCACTTGAAAGGGCATTCAAGCCTCTGTAGAATAAACAATGAATTGCAAGGGTTAAGCTGCAAACTGAAGCATGTTATCAGAAACAAGAATGGTTGAGGCAAAAAAAAGAGTTATGGCAGTGAGATGGGCATTCAGATAAGCTATTTTAATAAATAATGCATTGTTTAAATAAATAAACATGATATGTCCTTCAGAACTGCAGCAGAAAAACAAGGCATGAGGTCGCTTTGACAGTAAATTGCAGATTAATAGATAGCAACACCATCAGTTTCTGCCCTTCACTAACAGTGGAAGAAGTAGAGAAATTTATATTTCTTTTTTTTTTTCTTGGAATAGAGTTTTGGCTCATAGCTGATCATTAAAACTTTGCTGCTCTTAGTTCTTGCCAGGTCTTGTATATGCTTGGCCTGCTATTCTTCTAGTGTGCTGGTCATGCAATACTTTGTCTTGCTGTGTTTCTTTTCTGTTCTTTCTTGTAGGCCAATTTTGTCTCTTCAGTATACAGTAAGCCTTCATAGTATACTAGCTTCACTGCATCCTCTTCGGTATTTTTCAGATATTCTTCCAATGTCTTCCATTCTCCAATGGCTTCCATTGTGCATTGATCTTTGCACAAAGCTTTTGATGTTTCTACTCACTCCTGTTATTTCTAGGCACTTGATTGTCCAATCACATGGTTGGGAGTTGAATACCTTTTGTAATACATCCAAGCTATATTCAAGTTGGTCTTCCTCTTCCTTCAGTTTTCCAAAATCATCTCATCAATTAAGAGCTGATCTTTTTGAGAAGTTTCCTTGTTTGTCTCTGATAAGATCTGCTCAGTACGGTTGAATATTCTGGAATAGCTTTCACCCGCCTCAGAGCATGCAAATCCCTTAACCAGAACAGAGGTGGGTTCCTATCAGTTCTAACCAGTTCTTTAGAACCGGTAGTAAGTAGGCGATGATGTCACGGAGCCAGTTCCTTCGGCATGCGCAGAAGCTAATTTTTGCTTTTGTGCATGCGTAAAAACTATTTTTGTATTGCTGCGCACGACCCTGAGCGAACCAGCAGCAAAAAGAACCAGAACCCACCCTGGAACCAGACCAAGGTGGTGCTTCACTGGGGAATTATTATTATTTAGCTGACAGGTTCTGTTGCCTGAAAAGGCCTGATATAGAGTAACAAATCAGTTAGAACAAGGCGTTGGAAAGGCACCAGGCAATCACTTGCAATGCATTAAATGGAATTAGTTTTAAATTTGCCCTTGATTCTGTAAGTGATAAAAGGGTGGTGTTAGTAAAATAATGCCATGGCAGGTAACCCAGAGAATCTGGCTGAACAGGATTGTGGGAGGCAAAAGTTGCTTCATTGTCTGAGTCCCTTTTCCTACTCTTAAGAGAACTAAAAATTGAAAAACAAAATAAAAAAATGTGAATATTATGTACTGTTGTATAAAGCTTAATTGTATACAAAGCTGAGCAATCCTTAAGTTAGCAGTTAGCCAGATGGTTGGCACAAAGTAGAGGAATAAAACTTTTTCTCCCACTGAGGAGCAGTGCAGGCTACAGTTGCCTGGTTGATGCTCCAGTTAAAGTCTCCAATGAATGACCTGAGAGCCTGAGTGAGTGCCTGCTTCTCCTATGACAGTAGTGGCAAACCTTTTTGGCACCAAGTGCCGAAAAAGGAGCAGTTTGCACGCTCGTCTGGGCCACGACCAGGAAGAGGAGCTGCCCAGAGAGTGTGCGCACGGCAGAAAATGAACTTCCGGTTTCTGGTGCATGCTGTGCATGCGCACACACTGATCAACTGGCAGGCACACATGCTCACTCCAGAAAACAGAAGTCCAGCTATTCCCAGTTTCTGGCACTGCCACACACACAAAGGCCAGCTGATTGTCGTGTGCGCATGCACATCAGAAACCCAGAAGAAGAACAGGTGACGCCACACATGCCAGGCAATATGGCTCCATGTGCCACTTCAGGCACGCATGCCATAGGTTCGTCATCACAGTCCTATGATGAACTGCTTAGTTGCACTGATCACCAAGATAGGCCCTTCCGAAGATGCTGCCCTGTTTGACTGTTGGCAATAGGGAAATCTGGTGCAATTCTCAGGAAATGGCAGGCAATCCTCAAGGAGCCAGATTGGGTCCTATTTCCCAGTGTTTAGCAAGATAACAAAAATATGTCTCCTTTCCCAAGAGTTTAATTGTTCATCCTTTTAATAATTATCATTTTGTTTTGATTTAATTTCAATTGCATTAGTTTTATCTTTTAAACACATTTTTATTGTTGATAGCCATCTCGGGTGTTGCTAGATACAGAAAAGCAGGTTACAGATTCATTAAGAAAAAGGGAACAAAGAAAAATCCAAATCCTTATTAAGACAATGTAATCTCTAGTGGGTGGGTGGGATCACATTTTGGAGCTCTCCAGATTTCTGGGGTCATATAAGATATGAAAAATACACGGGCAAGTGTGGGAAGACTGAAAAAAGGCTGATTGAAATTGGAATAATAAAACTCAGCATAGCTCTTGGATCGCTGTTTGCAGCCTTCATCATGATTTATCTGTGATCTGCAGCAAATCATCCAGTCTTATTTAGGACCACAACAATAGCAGTTATTTTGGTGACATAATATGTTTTTCCCAATAAAAATACAATTTCCCAAGCCAGTTAAATTTGTATGACTTCTTGGCCAGACCTGTTATTATAGGTGAGAAATCTCTCTGAGCTAGCATTTAGCCACTATCACTTAACAATAGAAGTTAGCTTTTTGGCTATATTGTCTGCATTCCCTAGGAATATTCCCTATAGATGCTTACAGTCTTGAACCCAAAGCTGTTTTTTTAAAAAAAAAATTATTATGATTCAAAGGGACGTGCTTTAAAATTTCTTTTGTATCTTAGTGCAGTTCTTGTGAGAGGCTGATTATAAAGACATGGTAATAAGCCCAAAGGAGTTAAGAGTGCCATGGGATCTCTTCAATCATTTGAATTATATTTATTTATATTTCCTTTGTTTGAAGTTCTGAAAGGCCCAAAATGCAAACATTTCCTTTCATTTTTATGAATATGGAAATTCAATATTAAAGTTTAATTAGCTAAAGACCTTGAATGTACTTTCCCTCATATTCATATAAGCAGCTTATTACTGTACTTTATCAGTAAGTCCTGAGAAACAATTAAACCAGAAAATCAAATCTATGTATAATGAAAAGTGTGGCTTTGATACAAAGTGTGGCTTTGATGACAAAAGAATCATAATGATTGGTTTTTGCTTTAAGGAATGTATTCTTCAGTCTCTTTTAAAAGAGTTAAATTCACTATTAGGAATGGTGGAATTTTGCTTTAGTGTCAGACCTGCTCCGACTTAGAAAAGAAAGACTCTTGATTCCATTTGGTTGAAATGATAGGTCTTTTACCAAAGTCAAGCAGTTTTAGTGAAATAAAACCTAGATGTGAGTATTCCTGTGCAAAGGTTACATTTTTTTCTCTTACCCTGGTCCTCCCCCTTTCGATAGTGTCAAATAAAATTCCGTTTTGATGTTTTGGGAACCATTTTGGTGCCTTTCAATCAGTGTTGAAATCCTATCGGTTTGGACTGGTACAGCAGAATTGATAGTGGCCATGTGGCCTGGTTCACAGAACCGTTAGCAATGGCTGGTTGGCCATGCTCCCAAACGGGTCCCCTGGTCCCCGCGCCCCCATGGCCCATGTCCACCCAATCACCCGCTTAACCGCCTCCCGCTTTTCCCGCCATTCGACTCAGCACTTCCTTCCGCCTCCCTCCCTTTTCCCGCCTCTCACCTTGGCACTTCCGCCCCACCGACCCCACCACTAGCCTAGGCTAGTGCACTGGGGATCGGTTCCTGGCCTCGTGCCGCCCCCTGGGTCCCCTGGCTTGCTTGCCTGGCCTGGTTAAGCTGCCTAGCTAACCACTCACTTTCCCCCGCAGCCTCCAGCTTGCTTACCTTTCCTCTTTGGACCGAATCCTGAGCCGCTGGTCGCAACGCTTGCCTTGCTTCTCCTGGATTGTAGCCTGCAACCCATCTCCTCTGTGTGCAACTGATTCTGCCTGCCTTGTTCCTTCAATTGGGTAAGTAACTGTTTTGGGTTTGTTTTTTTTGCTTTAATAAATTGGGTTTTTTTTTCTTGGGAGGGGTTTAGGATTATTTTTTTTAGACATAGCCATTTAAAAATTAGGAAGATTTAAATTTAGCTGCTTTTATCTAAAAATATAAATAAAATAAAATATGGAATGTTGTGTGCTTTTGCAATTCTGCTTAGGCAGGGGTTTGGACTAGATGGCCTCCAAGGTCCCTTCTTCCAACTCTGTAAATTTGTTAAAACTGTTAAATGTTTTAAATCTGTATGCTGGTGCCATTTTGTGTGCTTTTGCATGGTGTCCGAGTCAGTACAGCTGCTTTTGCATGGTTTGTGAGTCAGTTGTGTTGTTTTGTGCTGTGTATGTGTAAAGTGCAAAAGTTTTTTCCCCCAGCTCTTTGTGGCCCTGTGAGGTTCATGCTTGTGGCAAGGGCCATTTTGTGTGCTTTTTATTGTTTTCTGTACTTCGTTTAATCTTATTTAAGTATTAATTGCATGAAATAATTGGTATATTTTCTTTTTTTAGGTCAAAAAAGGGCAAAGAAGTTATGTCGACTTGGCCACGCCCAATGAGTCACATGATTGCCAAGCCATGCCCACTGGGCCTCCAAGCCATGCCCACAAAATAAGCCATGCCCACAGAACCGGTAGGGAAAATTTGTAGATTTCACCACTGCTTTCGATGTGGATTCACATCCTGTTCCCCACCCATGTGTCCTTTCTGGATGGCTTATTCCTGTTTGGCACCTCTGGTTCTTGTCAGCTTGTCTCTCCCTCCCTCCATTTGTCTTCCCTATGCCGACTGAAGCTTAACTTCCCCAAATTTCTTCCCCCCATACAACTTTTGGTTTATGGCAGGATGACAACGAAGATGCTGAAGATGGCAGACCTTACACTTAGTGAGAAATACATGCAAAACATTTCACGATTGAAATGAGGGGTGTAGAAAACTTCTTATTCTGAGAATAGAACAGTGTATTTCTTTTCCAGACTCTAGACGGCAGCAGGAGAAAGGTCTTGCTAGTGACTGTTGCTTTGCAGAAAAGCTGCAGTTTAGAATACTCTTTCTACTCCTGGGTAACATCTACAATCTACATGAAGTTGCTGGTTGGATGAGATGATCCAAAAGCATGGAATGAGATTTCATCAATATGCCAATAATACCAAACTTTGTATCTCCATCCCAGGCTGTTCAAGTGATGTGGTGGAGGATCTTTTTCAGTGTCTGGAGATTGTGGTTGTTTGGGTGGGGCAATCCATTAAAGTGTGCCACCTGGCAAGATCCAGAAAGAGAGATTTTTTCTGTCCATTTGCCTGCCCTATAGAACATCCTTCCCCAAAAATGAGACTGGCCTCTGCCAGGTTAACCTTTTCTAGACCCTGAAGATGTGGAGGCATTCCTGCTTTTTGGAGTCAGAGTGTCTATTGAAGCCTGTGAATTAATGTTATTCAGAGGTGGGTTCCGGATCTTTTTACTGCCGGTTCTCTCAGGGATGCGCTGCGGCCATGCACATGTGCAGTTCTTAAAAAACAAAAAACAAGACGGCGCCACCAATGGCGGCGCAGAGAGAACCAGCTCGGGGCCATGGAAGGCCCAGGTCGCTAAAGGTTCCAGTGAACCAGGCCGCCAAGTTACTAACGGTTCCATAGAACTGGACTGAACTACCTCTGGTGTTGTTGCAAATATGCATTGGGATTTTAATGGGATTTTTAGAAAGATCTGAGCTGCAGATTGTGTATTGTTCCTGTTTTTGTTGTTTTGTGCTTTTTTTAAAAATGTTGTTAACTACCCAGAATCATTTGTTTGTGATGAACAAATAAATTTATTTAATTTAAACTTGTTTGAGCTGAATAAATAAATCTCTTTAGCATCTGGACAATCACTGTCTTCTTGGTAAGGTTTCCCAGGAATCTCTATTGAATCTATTATACTAATGCATCATTCACTACATGCAAAACTCTTTTTTAAGATTAAAAGCTGACCCAAGTCCTCCTGGACAAACAATTTCATCTTAAGCTTTGTTCTTTTTAATTCCCAATCTATTTTTAGTCTAAGCGGCTGGTAGAGAAATAACATTCCTATACTTCAGTAGCTCTTTTAATCTTTTCAGATTGCAGCATGTTTCACGAACACTTTCATTAACCTTTGGTTAATAAATACTAATAGTCTGTTAAATAAAACACCTAATTCTCTAATAAAGGACGCAGGGATGTACTTCAAGCTTGTAAGAAACGTTGAAGTAATGTTGGAACAGCACACTGAAAGTAATCAAATTAACCTCAGCCATCAGTACCGTATGTTTTTAAAAAATAAACCCTGCATGAAGTATCCATGGAGGCAATTCTGATTATTTATATCGAAAATATAACTTTTCTACTCCTGACGATAATAATGATATGGTACTGCAAATGAAAATTTGTACTGTCTCTACTGAGTTTCTGAGCTGTTCAATTTTATCTAGGAATTTTATCTACCTATTGGGGAGATAGCTGCAAGAGAATCGCTAATTTTGAACGTAATAGTGAATTGAAAACGTCTGTAGTTATGCAAATCTACACCAGTCTTTCATGTTTGCATAGCGTACAGCCTATTCAAATGCTCTAGGTTGGTGCCATACCAAACTACTGTTATTGAGAAAATGACTTATTTTGTAAATTGCACAGGAAGAAATAATTTCTAGGCAGAGGAATTATTGCAAAATATGCAGATCTTTCCTAGTCTATAAACTGGAAGGTCAAATATGGAGTAAAACAATTTCATTATTTGTTAAGGCAGGCATGTGAAAAACTAGATGTTTTTTGTAGAGGTCTAGCAATTACTTTCTAGATGAGGCTTGACCAAATTTAACTTTGATATATTCCTGGCAAGGGATGTTGCTGCTATAAAGAAGCAGAACCATCCCATCTGAAGGATAGAGTTCAAGGGTGAGCTGATATTAATGAAATAACAGGGCTGCCTAAATATGGTATCTAGCACAGAACCCAATTTATTTTTTGTCATACTGGTTGCCTGAAAGTGCCCTTTATTATTTATCAAACTTATATCTGTGTGGCTTAAAGGTTTTGTGTCCAGGCTGCTACTGAGCTGGACACAGATGTGAAAAAAACTTCCATCTCCCCAAAAAGGGGTAGAGGCTGGAGAACAGGCTGAGGTGTGGCCTTGAAATGCAGCTGTGCTGTTCCCAAGGGCAAATAAGCTGTCCAGGCGACTAGCCAGTGCTGTTTTGAGGAAGATGGAGGCAGCATTTTGATTGGCCAAACCTAGGATACAGGTGTGTTGAAGTCTAAATCCCTGAAGGACGACATCACATCCTCAATGGCTGGGAGATGTGATGTAAAAGGAGCTGTAAAAAGGCTCTTCCCAGGGGGAAGAAAAGAAAAGACCCAGACAGAGGGATATGTTTCACCCCAAATGCAGGGCAGAAGAGGACTGAGGGGCATGACTCCCTGCAGATGAATGCTGGACTTTGAGGAAATTGCACACTGGGAAGGTCTGGGCAGAAGAGCCAGAGAGAGAGCTATGTCACACAACATACAAAGAGATGCTGATGAGGTAAAAAAAAAAGCATTCTTTTTTATTTCTCTTAGTGAAACAAGGGGTGGGGAGGAAAGAGGGGGAACTTGATAATTATGCTATGTTACAGGGGGTTGCTAGCAAATAGCTCTGGAGAGAGTAGAAAAAAATTACAAACTGCAAAGTTTGGATGCTTGTTTTCCCCCCCAATCATTCCTGTAAATATATATATTTTCGTATTATAAAAGAAACAAAAAAGCTTCCATCACTGCTTAGCAATTGTCCTCCTCAAAGACACCTACACACCAGTTATAAAAGAACCTTTAGTCACGCTATGACAATCTTCAGTGTTGACTTATATCTGCAAACTCTTTTAACAATTGCAATAATGCCTTTCCATTGTTCAGATGTTCCTGCATGAAAATATCCAATCATATTAGAATTGTACTTGGTTTATTGTAAGACAAAATAGGGAAGGGCTCGTAGAGGTTGACCAAACCTGATAGTATACCAAGGGGTGAAATCCAGCAGGTTCTGACAGGTTCTGGAGAACCGGTAGCAGATATTTTGAGTAGTTCAGAGAACTGGCAAATACCACCTCTGGCTGACCACAGAGTGGGGAGGGAATGGAGATTTTGCAGTATCCTTCCCCTGCCATGCCCACCAAGCCACACCACGCCCATCAAGCCATGCTCTCAGAACCAATAGTAAAACAAAATGGATTTCATCACTGTAGTATACTCAACCTGCTTCACACCGCACAAGCCTGGTTTCTCCTTGTACTGCTTTCTTGCCTTCCTGCTGCTGCTTCTCCAATCAAGTGCTCTCTTGGTCTATGCTCTGTTTTGGCACCATTCAACCTGCCTCCATCCAGACTCTTCTTCACCTCTCTGCCATTGCTTCTCTCCTGATGGGTGCCTGGCTCCCATCATCTCCACATGCTGCATCCTGCCTACTTCGTGGACATTCTTCTCCATCACTGAAGCTGAAGGCTTGAGTAAGGGCCTATGGTTGATATGTACGTGTACTTCTACGGATAACTGCCTGCAATTAGATATTGTTTTCACCATACCATACCATTCACTCTGTATAGATCAGGGGTGTCAAATTCTGTGGGCTGCTCTTTTGCTGTTTCCAAGATGGCCCCACGGGCCAGATCAAAGCACCCCACAGGCCTTGAGTTTGACACCCCTGGGATAGAGGCTTGAAAGGAATTCACATATCCATTTCTATTCCTCCTTTAGGAGTACATAGAAATGTGATGGGAAACTAATCCAACACAGATTTAAGCAAATTTAATTTGTTAATGATAAGGTTGAGTGGGGAGAAAACTGATAACATTGTGCTGTTAAAAGGTACAGGTAATCTCCGGCATGTGACCACAATTGAGCCCAAAATTTCTATTGCTAAATGAAATATTAAAAGTGAGTTTTATCTCATTCTATGACCTTTCTTGCCACCGTTCTTAGGTGAATCACTGATTGCAGTTGTTAAGTTAGTAGCTTGAAAAAAGGTGGTCACATGACCCCAGGGCACTGCAACCATCATAAATATCTGTCAGTTGCCAAGTATCCAGATTTTGAGCATGGGGATGTTGCAATGGTCGTAAATTTGAAAAATGATCATAAGTCACTTTTTCAGTACCGTTGTAACTTTGAATGGTCACTAAATGAACTGTTGTAAATTGAGGATTACCTGTACCACTCAGGCATAGAGTCCAAAGCAGTAACTTGGAAAGACCTCTAGTTTTACCCCCCATCCAAATCAGTTCATTGAGGGAGAGAGAGCTTTCTTCAGAGATGAGAGAAGGTGAGGTGCAAGGAGAGAGGTCAGAATTCAGTATATACCTAGGGTGAGTTAATGGCTCAGGTAACATAGGGAGGGATCAATTTATAATGCAACAGCAGAGATAATGTCAGGGGTGGGACCAGGAGTGGGCTTCAAAAACTTTAGCAAGGGGTTCTCTGCCTAGTTGCTGGGTGGGCGTGGCCATGTCAGCCTTCTACACCCTGGCGGTGGTGATGGTGTTTTTTGCCTTGGGTGAGTGAAAACAGCCTCACCAGACACTGGAGGATGGAAACAGGTGCATTTCTGGCCTTTCTGAACTTCTGATACTTTTTACCCTCCATGAGCCTCCATGCGTGCCCTGTACTTACCCGCATCCAAAACAGGCCACGTGGGGAGTCCTTGGAGGGGTGGGGTGGGCGGTGCCAGCCAGGAGTGGGATTTGGGGGTTCTCGGAACTGCACAGAATCTTAGCTAGAGGTTCTCCCAAACCTCTGCAAACCCCCAGCAGCTCTCCCCTGGTTGGGACACAGGGCTGTGTAGGAAGAAATGTCCATCTAGGTTCAGTTCCAAGTGGGGAAAAAGACACTGGAAACGTGGAGAATGCTTGGAAAGATGGTTTAATGGTGGACAGGAGCACATGGCTTGAGTTCCTGAACAGAAAAGGGCTGAGATGCCAAAAGGGCCTTGGTTTTATGCCCTCTGATGGGCATCGTCTTTGAGCTTGTATTCTGATTGTCAGACTCTCATGGGGCCATTCAAGGGCAACTCTGTAGGCTGTGTTTTGAGTTCAAGTTTGGCTGAGCCTTGCTGGGTGGTGATGTAATGAAGGGGCTTTGGGCAATTCCTAATATGGCTGTCTAAAGAAGGTAGATCTTTCTTATGTATAACAAAGGGGGGCACTGAGTTTCTACTTCTCTTTTAGGGGAAATATTCAGTCTTTTTAGTATATCCTAAAATATTTCATTCCTCCAGGAGGGGGGTAGGTGCTAACTTCCTTCAGCTGTAAAACAAAAGCAACAAAATGAAGCTTCAAAATAGAAAATTGGATTGGAAAGGATGATTAATAATTTACAAATGGATGTTAGCAATTTGAATAATTTGCAGGCAAGAATATGAAAATGATATAACCTAAGATAATTAAAAAGGACACAGAATATATATTTTTTAAATGAGTCCTGGTTATTTTTTTTTTAAATTGAAGGTTATGAAGGTAGAGAGAAAAAACCAATTTGACAAAATGAGCAGTTTTTAAAAAAAGCATTTGTTTTATAAAACATTGCTGGAACATACCACAAACATGGACTTAACCCTGATAAAGATAAAATGTTAAAATTTTGGAGTGTTACCTAGGATAACCAATAATAAAGATCAACATGGATAATGGAGATTGAGAAATGCATTAGATCAGTAAAAATAGATAATGTGGTCATAACATCAAAAATGATTAAAAAGCAAACAAAAGATATTAAGTAGAGTGCATCAGGAAATGAGGAACTACATGGATTTTGGCTTAAACATCTGATGACTTTCCATGAAAGATTGGCTACTTGCTTTAATGAAATATTCCAGATTGAAAGCATTGAAGAATGGTACAACATTCTAATAAGCCAGAGACAAGGAAGGGCCATCAGGTTTTCTACTTGTAAATTAGCAACAAAAGTTAATTGCCAAAATTGATAAGGAACAAATGATCAAAATATTCTACAGTAAAAAGCTCCGCTTAACAGTATCACAGGTTCCAAACTTGTTTCTTTTATGCTTTAACCAGTAGGTGGTGACACTTTGTTCTGAAATCCTGAATGGATTGTTTAAGAATGATCCCTTAGCTCTCCTTCTTTGAACTTTATGGTAGTGCTACTTTGAGCTTCTCAGAAGGTTGATAATAAAATTTCTTTCTAATGACATTTGTTTGAACTAAGGACCATAATTGTAATGCATTAAAATATGAAATATTTATTCTTTCCTAAGTTTTTACTTCATCAGGCAATGTAGCACAAAAAGTAGCAAATAAAGAAATAAATAATCCCAAATTAGGTCAGATCTTTTTTTCATTTTTTGCAAACTGGAAAAGGTAGTAAGTAAATAATCAGGTTATGAGACTATACCTGGCAACTTGGGTCATTCAATGGTGCAAGTAATTCCCAGATCATCTTGTTCTTGGCATCAGGTATTGAAACAAATATGGAATTGAATTAAAATCTGTTACAAAATCTCATTTCATTCTGCTTGATGAACACAAAAGCTTACATTCTTTAATTAGAGCCAACAGAAGGTGGAAGGTTTCGAAATCAGATAGGAATCTACTCTGAAAATAATAACATCAACCCCAAAGTTCAGTTTTCATTGGATCTACTAAAGTTTCAGATATAATCAGTATTGATGTCTGGATTTATAAATACTCCGTTTGTACTTAGAAAATTCATTTTTCAGATTTTTACTTCTAAATGGCACTTGGTAGCATGCCTAGAAAATATACTAAGGCAACATGTTTTTTTCTATCCATAATTAACTGGGATTATCATAACACTAAGGCATAATACATTTAAAACTCAGAATATCTACTTTGAAATGAAAACTGTGATTGGAAATTATGTTGAGCTTGCAAATGAAGTGCAGTTGCAGAGCTTGTAATTAAATTCACACAGACCCTTTTCCAACTGATTAGTCAGATCTTTTTCTTTTAGTGTGAATATAAAAAAAACACCACAAGCTAATTTGTTATCTAATTAAGAGAAAAGAGCCCCCAAATAGAGCTCCAAGAAATAGTAAAGCTTTCTTATGCCCTGGCTACATAATCATTCTAAGCTGCTAGTTTCAGTTCAATAATAAATTGTTGAACAACTAATCTCCAGGATCGATCTGGTCATACTAAGTCATCTCTATTCTAGTTTATTAGAATATCTGGTGTTTAACTAGTCAGATAACAATAACTCTTAATATTTTCTTACAGTCCTAAATCAATATAAAGGAAAGTAATAAGAAGCTAAAAAGATACAGTATCTTCACTGGTGCAAACAGCTGATTATCACATTTCAATAATGGAAGGACACTGGGCAGCTGGTGCCAACAGGGTTGGGATCTTCTAGGGTAGGTTAAATAAGGACCAGAAGGTTTTATGATTTACCGGTAAGTGGCTATGATGCAGGGGTGAAATCCTACCGGTTCGGCCCGGTTCTATAGAGTAGGTTGCAAGCAGATGGTGACGTCATAGAACCGGTCCTGTTAAAACTTTAAATCTGTTGCCATTTTGTGTGCTTTTGCATTGTGTGTGAGTCAGTACAACTGCTTTTGCATGGTGTGTGCCAGTTGTGTTGTGTGTGCGTGTGTAAAGTGTAAATGTTTTTTCCCCCAAGCTCTTTGTGGCCCTGTGAATTTCATACTTGTGGCAAGGGCCATTTTGTGTGATTTTGCAATTCTGGTTAGGCAAGGGTGGGTTGGGCTAGATGACC
>JANHFT010001711.1:112593-126726 GCA_032467955.1 Pseudoxenodon macrops
GAATCATATGAGTCGGGTGTGTGTCTTGACCTCCGCCGAACCCCCGAGACTGACTCACCGAACCCCTGGGGTTCGATTGAACCCAGGTTAAGAATCACTGGTCTAAGGTTAAAGTTTTGGGGGTTTGGGGAAGAAGAAACCAGAGTGTCGGGTAGTGTATTTCTCAGAAGTCCCCAATACATTCACTTTCATTTACCGAATTATTCCAGCATGTTCCTTGTTTTTCATCGTTTGTAAAGATAAAAGGATAAATGAAAATAAACTCTTCGGTGTTTATTCCTAAAGAGAAGGAAGGGTGCGCTTTATGCATTCGGAAAGGAAGGAAGGAAGGAGGGGTGGCGGCGGTGGTTTGCTTTTCACCAGCAATCTCCTCGCTGCAATGTCTCCATCCCACCAGAAGGTTTGACATTTATTTTTGTTAAACTGAGAACAATGGGGTGGCAAAAACTCATGCCCGATAAGAAAAGTTTGGAAGAAGGCTGTCAGCCTTAAAGAAAGCAGCTTTTGTTCTCCTGCCCGCCAAAGGCGGCCGATGATCGCCTCCGCTGTTGCCTTCCCCGGTCAGATTTTTTGCCTTCGGGCGGCGGGCGCAGGAGAGTCAGTGCCCACCCTCGTCCACATGGCGCCTCGAGGCTTTCGGCTGATTTCAGCTCCCCTCCACCCTTCCCCTCCCCCGCCCTTTCCTGGGACCCAGCGCCGGCCTGCGGGTTTCTCACTAACCCTACTGGGCCTGGGTAACTGCAGCATCGCGCGTCATCCGCTCCCGATTGGCGGTTTTTGGGTCGTCCGGCCCTGCCCTCCTTCGCTCCGATTGGCAGAAGGAAGGGAGCCCGCCTCGCTTTCCTGGAAAGTTCTTGGAAATCTATCAAAGGTATTTCCTTGAACGGAAAGAACGAGCGGAGGCAGCGCTGAATTAAAACGAAAAACACGCAAGTTTCCAAACCATTCGGCGCAGATCTCTTAAAACACGCTTTTCTCTTTCCACCCGAGGGATGCGTTTTTGTGAGAAAGGGGGGGGGGGATTATTTCTGACCTTAGGAGACCGCAAGCCTGAAACGAAGGTGCCTTGAACGTCCCCTTCTATTTATACTTTTGTTTCTTTTGTGTGTGTGTGTGTGTGCGTGCGCGCCTGTCGGAGCACTGGTGTGAATACAATACAATTCCAGGAATCCACCACTTCCTGGAATAGATTAATAGGGCGCAAACAAAAGATTACCGAGTAGTTTTTCTCCCCTTCCGCTCCCCGCGATCCGCATTTCTTCAAGAGCCGGCGTCGAGGCGAACGGCTGCTGGTTATCCGCTCTGCTCTTCTTCCCGAACTTTTTATTTTTTTTTACGCGGGGAGAGGTTATTTATTCAGACAGGTATTTATTTTTATTTTTTTAATTCTAGTTTTTTTTTTATTCGCGGCGACTTTCCACTTAGATATTGCCATGTTTTAAAAGCTCAGCCGGAGTTTACACGACAAGAGCTACGTACGATCCCGTGTATTTTTCAACTTGGTGCGGGGAAGATTTCTCTGGAACTACCTGCAGCTTGTTTTCTGTGGGGCGATTCTTCATTGCGTTTCGCAGAAAGCTTGTTTGGGACACTTCTGGATTTCTGGTAACTTGCGGGCGGACTGTGTCAGCCTTCTGTTTGGGAACAAAGAAGAAGCGCAGCTTTCTCCCATTTCTCTGAGGATTTTTGATGCTCTTTCCTGAATCTTGGAGTGACATGATCCTCTGCGTCCAAGGGTAAGTTTCCTTCCAAACAATGACTTAAAAAAAAACACACACACACACACACACAAGTGGAATCCTCTAAAAGCTTGCTCCGAAGTCAGCCCTGTTTTCAGTGACAGTTTACTCCAGCTCCCTCTTAAGACAACTACAAGAAAAGGACAGCAAATGGATTCTCCTGCCCTGGTTTTTTGTAAAATTATGGGCTTCCATTTAAATCAGTGGCTCTGATGGTCATAACTATCAAGAATCTTCCCATTTTCTGTACTTTTTTTCATTTAGAGCAAAGTAGTGACTAGCTGTGTGCACCACCACATTTAGAGATCTTTGAAAATGAACATTTATTGGGTAGTTATAAAGAAATAGAAAAATGAAAAGGCCTTCCTGTATGTGTGTCTTCTAAAGTGAAATGTCTTTAAATCTAATTGAGCTGAAAAGAAGGTGGGGCAACCATCAAGGAAAAGGAGAATTCCAGATCTGAACTGGGCCGGAGCACTTTGCTTTGAATAGCAGGGATACCTGATTTGAAATGCCATCATTTGCCATGATAGAACCTATGACAGTGGATAATGGGTGGGTGCATATGCATATGTGCGAGAGAAATCAAACTTACAATGGCTACATGTTTGTTTCAGTGTATGTGTACAGAAATGCTGCCCTTAGGATAATACACATTGGACTAACTGGGTCCTTTTCAGGTTCTTCACTTACTATTATAAATGTTTCTAAATCCTGTGTACTTATGTTTAGCCAGCCTAACTTTTATTGTTCCTTCGGGTCATTTATAAACAAAATAATTACATTGGTTCATTGAATCTTATACGGCAGGTCCAACAAATTACTAAAAGTTGTTGGGCATTTAAAGCTGTTCTAAATAAGATATCAGTATTTTTTTATTTCTTAAATGTTACAAAAGTGGGAGTTTTCCTTTGTGCTTTTGTTTTATTATCATATTAGACATACTGGAATCACGTTTGCTTGTTTTTTATGTTTGGAATCCATGTTATGCTTTTTATACTATATCTGCTTCTGAATTAACGCTGGATTAAAGTTATACATTTACACACACCATACTGGAAACACTATGCTGAATTACATCAGGCATACTTAGGCACGTACTGTAAAGTTGTATTTTAATTGTGGTAGTAGTTATGTTAGTAGAAGGAGTTACATGATTTCTGTACGTCCCTCTTTTGCTTCACCATTTAATTGCTTCCTGAGCTAATGTATCACTTTGGATGCATTGCACTCTCTAGAGCTGGGTTTCTAAACTTTGGCCATTTAAGATGTGTAGATTTCAGTTCCCAGAATTCCCCAACCAACATGGCTGGCTGCGGAATTCTGGGAATTGAACGCCAGACATCTTAAAAGTTTTCAAGGTTGAGAAACACTGCTCTGGAGTGACATATAGTACAGAAGCCTAGTACCTTATCACAGTGAAAATGAGAATGGCCTAGTAACCTCCAGTAAACTTTCTGGCTGCACAGGGATTTGAATTTGAATGTTTTTAAGGCCAACTTTGCCAACTGCAGCAGACTTATTTTTTCACGCTGGTGTACACATTTTTCTGGTTCTGTCCATCTTCAACTTGACAGTTCTGTTTGTTATTCCGCAGCTTGTCCTGAAGCTGTTTTGGCTGCTGTGGAGTCTTCCAGTGGAAGGTTCTCTTACTCTGGGTGCATAATTCAGTATTGATAGCCACTGTGTTGAACTCACTCTATGATGTTTCCTAACCTACAACTCAGCAGTCTCTTTCATATTCCCAGTGGATGCTTCTGCATATACAATTTCCCTGTCACAACTTTGTAAGGTCCTGCCATTTAATGAAGAACGAATCTGCTGTTTTCCTTTTCTCCTCCTTTCCCCCACCAAGGAACCAAAAAACAACAACACAACCTATAAAGGACTCAATAGCTGTGGAGTTATTCAGCCCTAGGGGTTCATTGCTTGCAGAATATAGATCAAGACCCTAAAAACAAAGAAAACAAACAAGAAACATCTCCTTTAAGGCCCTCACCCAAAAAAATAATTAAAATGAACTTGTAACTAGTTTGGTTTTAGAGTAATACAACTTTTAACTCCCTTATTTGACAGTTACATGAGCAAACAAGAGGCTCTTTGCTCTCATTAATTATCCAGAAGAGTTTTTACTCAGAGAATCCTTAGCCAATAAATTTATTCACTCAAGAAAATAAGATGGTTTACAATGGCATGTGGCCTCTTCTCCTCTTGGCAAGGAAGCCCTGAGATTGCCAGTGCCAACCACACTACTTGCCTCATTAATTGTGGGAGTGAGACGGTATAATTACTTCATTTCCCACTTGTTCATGACTATGAACATTCATTTACAGAGCAGCAATAGTCATGGAAAGAACTGACTTTAAATGGTGTGCATGAAGAGTCCATGTTTTTCGAGTGGGGGGAAGGCAAATGGCACGGAAAAACCACCAATAAGGGCAGATTCAGGATTCTTCTGGTTCCTTTCTTCTGCTTCTGAAATATTAGATGTTAAGGAAATAGAGGAAGATTTCATTGAAAGATGTAAATTCTTTGTAACGTTTATAGCTTTAGTATTTATATAGGCTTATAGAGTATCAGCAGTAAATGGAGACTATTATGAGTAAGAAAGTCAAGACATCTGAAATAGATGTGTTGTAGAAGATTAATAAGAGGAATAGATAGTGTTGTAGAGGATTAATAAGCGGAAAAGGTTAAATTTTGTCTCAGATATAAATTTTGTTCTCAAGGACAAAAGGGGTGAGGTTTAAAGCCTCAGGTGAAAAAATGATTGCTCCAAAATGACAGCACCAACATAATGCCAAAGACCCCAAGTTCCCAAAGATCCTAGGAATAGCAGCAGTGCTCTTCATGGGTTATCCTTTGTAGAATTATTTGAGGATTAGTGATGGTCTTTCTGAAGAAATAGCCTGGAAACTTTTCATCCCTACTGTATATTTTGTTGGCTCATTTGCAAAACAAACAAACAAACAAACAAAAACCCTAAAAAGCCAACCTCCCAGTGTTCTGTCTTGTTTTTTTACCCATGTATCATACCCACTTTAGAAAACTAAAGATAGATAGGTTTGTGTGTGTGTGTGAGAGAGAGAGAGAGAGACCTAATTGCTCAAGTCAAGGGGTGTCAAATTCAAGGCCCATGGACTGCTTAGATCTGGGAACAGCGAAGGACCAGTCTGCAGTGCCTCTGCCAGCAAAAACGGAGCTTGAGAGGGCCATGTGTGGCCCCTGCAAGCTCCGTTTTCGCTGACAGAGGGTTGCAGGAGGCTGTCGCAGCTGGAAACAAACTCCGTTTTTGCTGGCAGAGGGTTGTAGGAAACACAGCCGGAAATGGAGCTTGGGAGCCCGTTTTCGCTGGCAAAGTGCTTGGGCCAGCACAGGCGCCCCTGACACGAGTGACCTCAAGCTGGTCATACCCACCCCAGCCCTCCAAAGTCAAACACAACTCTGATATGGCCCTCAATGAAATCAAGTTTGACACCCCTGATGTAGATACTTTTCCTAAAATCAGCAACAGAATCAGAAATAACAGAAGCTATTTCATTTAACCCATTAGATTAGATTAACAGAGTTGGAAGGGACCTTGTAGATCATCTAGTCCAACCCCCTGCTCAAGCAGGAGACCCTACACCATTTCCGACAAACCCAATTAGGATACTGAATACAGATACTATTCCTTAAATGGAAAGGAATCTATATCAAGTTTGTGGATGCAAGTTAAATTTCAGTGTGTAGCATTTTAATTATTCCAGATTTTATCTAGAGGTTGATTTTTAATCATATTTGTTATTGCATCTCCGTTCTCTATATATACCCGGAAGTGTTTTCTAGAAGTGATTTTTGAGTTCTCATTTTCTATTTCCATTTTAGTGAAATGAAAAATGCTTATTGGCCAGGAAGTGGTAAAATGTAATTTCTTAATAAGAAAGTTTTCAGTTCCTAATGGATGGTTTCATTTTATGTCTGCTTTTACTTGACCTACAGTTGAACTTGAGTATTAAACTGGAATAATTTCAGAGGAAAAGGCTGAACAGAGGGTAGAAAAAGAAAATAGGAGATAGCATAGAATAGACATTTAACCTTAAGCCCTGTTTTCATTGGTAACATATTCATATTGCAGTTGCACACAATCAGTACTGGGGTATTATTTTAACTATTCAAAAGAGAAACTACATACTGTAAGCAAAGCAGAAAGGTACTGTTATTTATGGGCCCGTTATGTTGACAAGGTTGAATGATAAGTAAACTGGGGGAGTGAATGATCAAATTTCTATTAAACTGGAAATATTTCCAGTTTTGTGAGCAGTTGGAAATCATTGTTAAGGCATTTATCAGGTAGGAGAGAAAGTGCCATTAGCAAAATACAACTGTGTGAAAGTTTTTTGAAACTCATAGGGCCCAATGACAATCCTGTTACATCTTAGATAAAATTACAGTTTGGCATAGTGTAAAAAAAATGCTTCTTTAAAAAACTAAAGTAGTTTCACACAATCTGGAATATTTAAGTTGCTCCTTAAAAGTCACCATGTGGCAATGTGCCTGAAACCAGATTGTCAATCATTCAGCTGCAAAGAGTGTCAAATGCTACTCCATAAGGTTGAGTGTTACTATTGAGGATTGACAGTGGTCACCTGGATTGGACGGTACAGGAGACCAGTTGTTCATGTAGTTGGAGCCAGCATAGGGTTATCAGGGTACAAAGGAGGCCTATATAAATGGCCTATAAATTGCCATTTCATATCATCTCACAAGAGAGCCATTTGACCTTCATCTTTCATTTACACTCTATTAAATAGTCACATTTATTTTAATACCAATTTTTGGAGGGAATCCTTCCAAACACCAGTATATCTATCATAATGTTATATTTCCTTATTGAATTAAATGCAATTAATTGAATTATCTTAAAATTGCAGAGAAGCTAACATTACTAAAAAAGTCCAATGGAAAGTTTCAGTGACCTAAATGGAATATCCTTTGGAGGAAATATGCATAACCCTGCACAGAGGGAAACCAGGATAACATAAAATATAGGATGATAGTTTAGCATAGAGATATTTTTTGCCTTCATGGCTGGCTCACACACATTCCTACATTTGTTATTGTGAATAATAAATTTACTGATTGTCTGATTCAGGTAAGATGGTCTTTTAAATATCAGGAAACAAAGAATTTTTTTAAAATTCCTGGGCGGGTGGAGTGTTTTCCAAGAATTTGCTTTGTGTTTTTTCTTTATCTGTTTGTAGTACCGTGCTTGCAAAGCATCAAGCTGGATTTAAAATTTTTATCCAAATTCTACCTATTGGAAAACATGAAAACACCGTCTCATTTTAAAAATAAAAGGACTTATCTGTAAGCATAAAAAGAACAAAGAATCCTGAGCCCACTTATCTGCTTTGCTTTGCTTTAAATGGATCACTGCCATGAATACAGTCTTGCCTTGTTTGTGGAAATGAACTCTGATGTGTACAATTCAATGTATGTGTTCTCAAAAATACAAAAGATGTTGTGCTCAGTGATACATCCATTCCACCCAGAGAAGGAATAATCGAAAATGCTCTTCTTTTCAGATCCTATCCTTTGGTATCAGAGGAGAAACTCCGGAGGCTACCTGTTGAAGGCCTTGCAGTGAATGTGTCAGAACTGGTCATGCAGCCTCTATCAGTCACATCCTTCCAAGAACAGTCTGCCCCTCCCTTGGTAATGCCCAGACTTGAAAGCAACTCACCTCAAACACGAGACCCAGAGGAGGATCTACTATGCATTGCCAGAACATTTTCATTTCTCAGAGAATCTGGTAAGGATCCAATTGGTACTTTTGACTCTTGGAATAAGAACTGATTGTATATTGTTAAAGTGCCCACTTCCTTGCTGCTGAGGAGAGTATCTGTATCTCCTTTAGGGCATTTTAAAGAGCAGAATTCCCAAAAGGCAAAATGACCCCCAATATAGCTGTCTGGGGTTGCAATTCCGTAGCTCTTTGTCTGCAAACAAGCTCCACTTAACTCAGAGACACTTCCACAGCTCCTTGAATATATCATCCCAAAGCTAAATATAAATGTAAATATCTGTGATACTTCCCTTTATGATAGCGATGAAGCAATACTAGTTAGGGAGGGAGGGTATAATAACTGCCACTTGAGTTCACAAATATATGTGTGTACATATATGCTAATAAAATAGAAAACGAATCAATAAATGTTTCTTTTTCTGTTTTTATAAATAAATAGTCTGTCCTTCTTATCCATGTCTTTTCTGGTATTCTCTTCCAGGCTGGTATTGGGGTTCTATTACAGCCAATGAAGCCAAGCAGCAGCTCCAGAAGATGCCAGAGGGGACTTTTCTGGTACGGGACAGTGCTCATCCCAGCTACCTGTTCACACTATCCGTAAAGACCAACAGAGGCCCTACCAACGTACGCATTGAATACGCCGATAGCAAGTTCCAGTTAGATTCCAATTGCCTCTCCAAACCTCGGGTTTTGGCCTTCCCAGATGTGGTTAGTCTCATCCAGCATTATGTTCTTTCTTGTACTGTGGAAAGCAAGAGTGATGCTCCCTACCCGCCTCCCATGCCTTTGCCTCCCCCACAAAAGGAGATGATAGCATCAGCGGTTCATCTGAAGCTCATCCGGCCGCACAGCCGCAAGGACGTTGCCCCCAACCTGCAGCACCTCTGCCGACTACAGATCAATCGATGCACTGGAAAGACAGACCAACTGCCTCTACCAGAGAGAATGAAGGACTATTTGAAGCAGTACCCTTTTCAACTTTAAAGGCAGCCAGTCTGACTGGGACACGCAACCAAAATAATCTTGAAAAACATCCAATTCTGGCAACAGATTGACTTTGATCCATTGATGAGGTTATGTTCTTAAGTGGGCACAGTATATTCAATTGCCAAAGGAAGAGACTGTTTTTCCCACCATCCTCTCCCTTATTTTTCTCAAGTTACCTAAATTCATTCTCATGCCATGGAGGAGGCAGTATGCACAAGGTACACAAATCCAAGGCCAAAAGCTCAAGAAGGCACTTCTCTTCTTCCTCTGCAGAAAGGAACTACTCTTGGCATGTGCAGACTACTTGAACTGGGCAGTCACATTTGCGCCAGGAATGTTCAAGCCTCAGAACTGTATTATTTATTCCCATGGTACTCTCTCTCTTTTTTTCTTTTGCTATTTCTGAGTACATATAAATTGAATATCCTTCTTTTACTTTTGCAAGCAAATTATTTAAAGATGGGCTCAAACCATAACTATGTGAGGCAGTCTTGCGGTAGTTCATTATGGACTTGAATGAAGTCTTCTGGCCATTGGCTACTCTATAACCTGTCTTGATGTATTCATACTCAGATATAAGGTAGTTATATTGGAAGTGTATAAAAGATTGATTCCTGTTGCAATCAACATCCAGACTTCAGTTCCCATTAGATTGACAAAGAAATAAACTTATTCAAGTTTATTGAGCTTGGATTAGTAAGCCCTCTTTTCTCTCCATTTTTGAAGAGGCTATTCCTAATTTGAATCAGTTAAATCCAAATGATGTTTTGTTAAAATTACACATATGAAAATGCCTACATATCTGTCCTATGAAGCATAACATTGTCCTTGGAGAAATGGTCACATCCTGAAAGTTCATTTCTGTAGCATTTTGTTTATATCTTTTGGAGGGAAAATTCAGGAAACAGGCCATTTTTCTCCTATTACCATACTGGTGTCAACTTGTTAGCTGAAATATTAACTCACATTATTGCTGTATTAGCACAAAGGAGCTTCAGGGAGAACACAATGCATTACTGATGCATTATTTACCACCATTTTTGCTTGTGAGTACTTGCCCTCTTTGACTCTGATGCTTGTCCACGGGGCAGAGAAGATAGCAGGAATTAAGTGTCACTCCAGCTTCCATCTTTTCCAATTGCTCTGATGCACCTTATATTTGTTAGGTAGGAAGCTAAGACACTACAGTGTTGGTTGTATAAGAGTAAGAAAGCATTATTGGCATTAATTCTGCCTTCCATTCCTTCCTCTGTCTTACAATAACAGTAGCTGAGGATGGAAAATTTGTGTTGTCAAAAGACTGTCCTTCATTAAATGTCAAATCCTCAGGAGAGTTATACATATTTTCATGGTTTTATAGTTCAACAGTGAATACCTCTGCTACATGTGTGAGCTCCAGGAAGGGATAAAATTCTAGGGCAGTCTTTTCTAACCTGCCACTCTTCGGATGCGGGACTACAACATCCTGAATTATAATTGGCTCTGCTGGTGGAGAATTCTGGGTGGTATATTCCCAGCATATCTGAAGCTGCGCTAGATACAACTTGAAACAGAAGGTGCAGTATGCTCCTTCAGCAATCCAACGTGGCTTGGTATATTTAGTCAGTGTCCATATCTTCTCATGTTTTTTTTCCAGAATTTGTTGTACGTATGATTTTATTTTAGATACTTTGATAACTGACAGAATGTGTGTGTGTGTGTGTGTGTGTGTGTGATGTCTGGTTTGTCGATCACAATGCTCTCCATTTCTGGAACAAGGGCAAATGAATGGGAGAATATATATTAAAAACAAAACAACAAAAACAATAAATGATATTTTTAAATACTAAAAATGTTTAAAGCATTATTTTCTTCCAATTTGCTTGCACAATTAATTTTTAGCAATTTCTTGGAAGGGTGAGTACATCAAATGCATCTGCTAAATCCTGCAATTTTAAATATTG
Organism: Pseudoxenodon macrops; assembly: GCA_032467955.1. NCBI lineage: Eukaryota > Metazoa > Chordata > Lepidosauria > Squamata > Pseudoxenodontidae > Pseudoxenodon > Pseudoxenodon macrops. The sequence continues at coordinate 123,051 of JANHFT010001711.1, forward strand.
CCATGATGTTTTAAATGGTTTTAAACTGACAGCAGCATAAAATTCCCACCGTTTTGCAGCATTAGGCTTGTCCCTCACCTGAGTCTTACAATCACCAGGGCTTGGGGGGCTTTTTCCTGATAACTGAGAGAAAAAAAACTGAGAGGTGCTGCAGTGATCCCCAAAGAGGAGAATTAGATCAGTGATTCCTCTGCACACATGGAGTCCCTGCTGTTGCTGTGCATGAAGTAGAGGAACCAGATTTGAAAAACATCAAGGAATGTTAGCAGCAAGTGCCTTCCACACAGTCTGGACTAGAACTCCCTCAATCCCATACCATCAAGTAGGGTGGCTGGAAATGGAAATTGATCTCAAAACAATAAGGCTAACTAGGTAATTCTAGCACTTATGATGATGGTACAAAGGTCCTATTTCCACAACTGGTTAATTTTGGTTGGGTTGGAGGGATTAAGCATGCTGTGGGAAATGATTGGTTAACTGATCCAGTCAACCAACTTAATAAGACTATAATTGATTAAACCAGGCCAAGAACAAGGTTACACTAACTACATAGCACTACATTGTGCTATGGAGACCCTTAAACTGAGTCATCAGACCTGGACAGAGAAATGGTTGAAAAAGTCCCATACACATCTAAAAAAGCAATGCTGAAACAATATTCAAACTCTCTAGCACCTACAATCTACAAGGGAACCAAGCCATCCCCTCCAGGTATGATCCTTGCAGATACATTTCCAACAAAGCAAGAAATGGAGAGGAAAAGGAAAAATGATTCAAAAGATTTGCATGTGCTCCCAAAATGTCAACAAACAGGACTGTTGTGCCCCCCCCAATTTAAGTAAGGAAGTAATCATGTACGTTAATAAACCAACTGCAAGCTACCAGCCAAGCCTGGGAAGATTCCTCCATCCCATGATGATCACAGAAACTTCACATATGGACATGAATTAGGTAAGACCAGGGTATCATGAACTACAAGGGATAATAATGAAATAAATAAATATCCACAAGCATCCACCTCCTGCCAGATAGGTGTTTAACAAAAGCCAGACAGCCCATCTAATCAGAAGGAAGCTAGCCAATTGTAGCAGAGCCCAAAGCATTCCTCACCTGCTCATCCCCCTTCTAGCACCCACTGCCAAAACATCTTGTTGAAGTGGAGCAGCGGGCGTCATCTCCCAGGATGTGCAGACTAGAAGCTTTGAACAGCTAAAACAGGAGAAAAGTGGGAAGGCTTCAGCCACCAGCTTGGGAGGCCCACTCTTCATCCTTTCCAATAGGGAAATTCTTCAGATGAAGACTGAATTTCCAAAGCAGGTAGAAGCAAAACAAAGTGGCTGCTTTATGGTTAAAAGTGAGGGATGTAGATGCAACTCAGGAGGTAGCTTTGGAGAAATTATGGTCAAAATGGCATCAAATCAAACATTCTTTGGCCAACCCTTTTACATTTGTACAAGGCTAAGTTGTTTTGAATACATAGCTGTTTTGGATACTGATGTCCCTGTTTATATGGTAAAAGCTTCACTATGTCTGTTAGAATTCCTAATTACTAAAAGATTATGTAGAAACTGAAGCAGCAGAGCCTAAGCTGTGCTTGGGTCCCAGTTTCTGCTCTCTTCCTCACGTTGAAGACACAGAGCATTCAAGACACTAAGTGTTGGGGGTTAAGAAAAGAAAGAAACTAATATTTAACTAGTGCTATAAAAGAGAAGGGAAATGCTTAGAAAGTTATACGTCTTTTCAGAGATCAGATTTCTTAGTTGGATGCATTTAAGAGACTTCTTGTATAAGCACCCATAAGTGGTTAATGGCAAAGTATAAAAACAATAAAACTCACACCCAGAGGTGTGTGCAGAACTGTTGGCATGAAGTCAAATCCACTTTTAGAAGAGAGTAATAGTTAAGAGATGACAGAAAGGATGACATGTAGGCATATACTGCTTCAACTCTTGGTGCCTACTCCTGTCCAGCAGAATTGGGGAGCGGGCGGTGAGAAGCCCCCTGGTTAGTTATTGTGAGTGACATAAGAACCTCATTCTCACAAAGAGGGTTTGCTTTAAAAGGTGATTGCTGCTGAGGAGGATGAGAAAGGATAATGGTGTATACTAGAGGTTGTAGTCAGGGGTGAAATCCAGCAGGTTCTGGAGAACCGGTAGTGGAAATTTTCAGTAGTTCGGAGAACCAGCAAATACCACCTCTGGCTGGCCCCAGGAGTGGGGAGGGAATGGAGATTTTGCAGTATCCTTCCCCTGTCACACCCACCAAGCCACGCCCACAGAACGTGTAGTAAAAAAAATTGGATTTCACCACTGGTGGTAGTTCATTTTAAAAATTAGGTGTCATGTTTGTGAGACAGCAGAAGCACTGATGGGATATAGAATTTCATTGTCTCTTTGGTAGTTTTGTTCTATTCCTCTATTTTTTTATTTGTCAATCTGTATGCTGTCTCAAATCACAAAGAGATTTTGGTGGTATGGTGTCCTCCTGATTGCTCAATTGCATGAACTGCCGCTGGTTGGCTAACTAGCGGCGGGAGTTATGAACCAATGCCAGTTGACGGCAGACGAGCCGGGGAATCCCTTAAAAGCAGGTTCCCCGCAGCCTGCCGGCAGTCCAGATTACTATGAGCTGAGACCAATAAACGAGAGTTGACTGTTCACTGCGACTCAAAGTCGTCGACGAGGCCCGGGCCACCGAATCATCCGACCTCTCGGCCACGGAATTGAGAAAGGCAGCGGTCCACCGCACCCACCGGGAACCGCTGCGAAGGCCAGAGACGACCGAGTTGGACGAGGAGGGCAGCGAAGACGAGGCTGTCCACCGTATGTACTCGGCCCGGAAACCGAGGACCTGGGAGGACGACCAAGAGGAGATCGAGTGTCCTGGGTGTCTCGGAAATCACACCCGACCACAGTGCCGTTTCCGAGACACCACGTGCAGCCGCTGCCTCAAACGAGGCCACATAGCAAAGGCATGCTGAGCCACACAGTCAAGCTTGCGCAAACATCGCTCGTCCCCACAACGCCGCTCGTCCCCACCACGCCGATCCCCACCACGCCGATCATCCCCACCACGCAAACTGTGAGAATCCAGGTGGACGGGATCATCCAGGCCAGAAGGACGGCAGGACCAGAGAAGGGGTAAGACGAAGACCGAGACGACCGGAGCGTCCACCACACAGTCGTAAGCCACGGCAACTCAACCGGAGCCAAAAAATTCTTTGCAACGGTCACAATCGAGGGCCGGCCATGCAAGATGGACGTGGACACTGGATCGATCTGCTCAATCATGTCCTGGGAGAATTTTGAAAAATTCCAACCAGGCGCATCCAAGGCGCACCTCGAGAAGCAAGCCCTGAGACTTGTCGATTTTCAGGGAAATAACATCCACGTGCTGGGCCGCGCAAGAGTGCACATCACGTTCAAGGAGTTCAAGGCCCGCTCACCATCGTGGAGGGCCATCGACCAATTTAGGACTGGGTTTTACCGGCCTCAACCAAGTCTAGGGAGACGATTTCGACCGACTGCTGGACGAATTCCCCGATGTTTTCAACGGGACGTTGGGTAAATATCGTGGAAAGCCAATCTCGCTGAACCTAGACCCCAATGTCGCCCCAATCCATCTTAAAACCCGGCGAGTCCCCTTCGCCTTGCGGCCTAAGGTGGACAAACAATTG
>JANHFT010001711.1:163851-179389 GCA_032467955.1 Pseudoxenodon macrops
ATGTCTCTCTTACTAAATTGGAACTTTGAGGAATGCTTTGCCTTGGAGTCTGATTTAGTTCTGGATGATATTTGGAACGCTGACAGAAGGATTTATATGAGGACATTTTATATAGCAGCTTTTAATTAGAGAGTAATAGTAGTAGTTCTAGTAGTAGTAGCAGTTTTATTTGGACATATTATCAGTATGTAGGTTATCACTTTAGTTAGAGTTCTCTAAACTCCTACTTGTTTCACACACCCATGTTTCCTTTTCAAACACCATAAAGCCTTCCTCATCATAAGGGCTGATGCAACAGATCAGTTAAACATATGAGTTAATGCAGTCTTTCCCAACCAAATATTATTTAGACATATGAGGATTGCAATTCTCAGAATTTCTTGCCAGCATTACTGAAAATGCACAAAATTAATAAAGCTGAAGTATGCAAAGGTTGATTAAGAATTCAATTAGTTGTCACTGAAAACATGGCTTAAAGTTGGTAGATACCATTAAAAATATTCAGATGGTAAATTGGAACTTGATAGCTCACTTAATGGTAGTTAGAAAAGAAAAATGCATATGTTTATTTATTTTTAAAAAATTCTATGGCCACCCACTCACTCTCAGTGATACTGGGCAGCTTACAAAAATGTGTATCTTATATTTAATAATAGTAGTGTATTTTTGTTACTTTAAACATGCTTTAAACAATGCTGATGAGATTACTGGAGTAAACTGTATATGGTATTTACACCGTTTGCTTGTATAAATGTGGTTTGAAGTGAAGGAACTGATGTTTAAAGAACACTTCAAGTTTTTATTTCAGTGCTATGATAGGAGTGATTGTGATGAATGTTTTTATTGATCTACTCTGGTCCACCAACAGTAAAACTTTGGATCTTAAAAGTCATGCTTAAATTATATTCTGATTAGAGTGCTGCTGTTGTACTCAATTTGGGGTGGAGTATATCAGCTCCACTGATGCTTGTGGAGAGTATAAGAGATGGGGTCTCTTCCATTTCACTATCTAGGCATGGAGAGCATCTCCCTACAACAGTGATGGCTAACCTTTTTCTTCTTGCGTGCCAAAAATGGTAGAGCATGAATGCTAACGCGCACCACATAACCCCCACGCACACTGCACTGCGCATGTGCGCATGCCCCCCTTTGGGCCGTTTTCGTCCTCCAGAGGGTTCAGGAGGCTTCTCTGAAGCCTCCAGGGAGTGAAACATGGCCTAATGGGACTTCCGTTTTGCCCGTCAAGCTGGTTTTCACCCTCTGGAGGGTAAAAAACGGCCCAACAGGCAAACCAGAAGTGCCTTCGATTTGCCCATTGGGCTGCTTTTCACCCTCTGGAGGCTTCAGGGAAGTGTCCTGAAGCCTCTGGAGGGTGAAAAACGGCTGAAAATCAAGGCTGAAAATCAGTGCGTGTGCTGGAGCTGACAGGGCAGCGCCTTGCGTGCCCTCAGAAATGGCTCCACGAGCCACCTGTGGCACACTTGCCATAGGTTCGCCATCAATGCCCTACAGGATAATGCCAGCTATACTAGTTGTCTATTCATTTTTGTATGCAGTACTGTTTTTTAAATAATTCCTTTAGTATTTTTAGGACTTAGTGGATGCTTGAACATAGATGAGACTGACCGGGCTAAAAAGTGCCTTTAAAAAAAATGTTCAGTATTTTTCTATAAATATGACCTAAATATGACCTGTTTTCCATAGAAATCTTAAAACTGGGTAAAGAAAATAAAATTAAATGAATCAAAAATGTATTGTTTATAAATAAATAGAGGAAAACTATCCAAAGCAGCATATTTGTATTTATGTAAGAAAAGACAGACCACAATCCTTGGAACTGAAAATATATTATTCACTTAGCTTTCATTAGCCCCTGCTAACATCGTCAGAGTGTAAAAACCGCCATTGAAGGGATACTTGCCTTTATGCATCATTGATCAATTTGGACATATTCCCCCCCCCCCAGCTCCCACCTATAATTATCTCTGTTGTTTCTACTTCAGACATGCTAAGCGATGGAGGCTTAGCTCCTGTTGCTTTGATCAATGATGCACAAAAGTGAATATCTCTTCAATGGTGGTTTTTACACTCTGACAATGTTATATATATATATATGTGTGTGTGTGTATATATATATGTGTGTGTGTCTGGATATATCAGTAGTGTGTTTCTCTTTTTGATTCTACCGGTTTATGCACACACCCGTGCGGCGCTTCTGCGCATGCACAGAGCATCCCAGCATGGGTGGTCAGAGCCTCCCGCAGCCGGTGCTACCGGGTCGCCAATTAGGAGAGATCCGGTAGGAACCCACCACTGATGATCATCTCTCTCTCTCTCTCTATGTGAACTTTTGCTTTCAATAACAAGTGTGCTCCTCTCCCCTGGACAGCAATAATTGGAACTAAATGTTTCCAATAACTGTTGATCAGTCCTGTGCAAATATTGGTTTAGAGGAATTTCAGCCCATTCTTTCTTACAGAACAGTTTAGAGAGTCAGGAATCCTGGTGGATTTCGTTGAACAGGATTTCCTTGCCTTCTTTGAGTCATTACATTTCTTCTGTTTTAATAACTCCTTGCTTATCCTTCATTACTATTTTGATGTTTGGCCAACAAAATAGGATCATATATTACAACTCATTAGACATAGTCCTCAACCTATGATCACAATTGGGTTCAGAACTTTAATCGCTAAGTGACACAGTTGTTGAGTGCGTCTGATTTTATTAGCTTTTTTCCTCCGTGAACATTAAGCGAATCTGGCTTTCCCCCCTTTGACTTTATTTGCCAGAAACCCCCTGGGAATGGCAATCACATGACCCTGGGATGCTGCAACTGTTGTAGATCTATGCTGGTTGCTAAGCGCTTGACTGCGATAATGCTGCAATGGTTGTAAGTGTGAGGACCAATCATAAGTCACTTTTCTGGGCAGTGTCATAACTTTAAAAGGTCACTGAACAAAGGCTCATAAAGTTGAAGACTTTATATAGTCCGAGGACAGTAATTATCTAAAGCCAAGAAGACCATTTCAAATGTTTTCCTTTTTTTTTTTTTTTAGGTTTATAGATATTTACTGATTTGGACATTACATAATGTAACTGATAGACTTGAATTCATGTTGTTGCCTGTTCTTTGATACTGGGCCAATGTTCTCTTAATTTACTTTGATGTGAAAGGATATGAATCTACTAAGGAAAAGAAGATAAGATATAATTAACATTTCATCATTTCTACCTTAAAGCATGATGGCCTCTGGAACTTTTGACTCATTTCTATAAGAAAAGAACAGAATTACTTATGATCTCTAAGCCTAAAGGATGGGACAGTAACTCTAGCAGCACAGGGGTCTATTGTAGCATTGATCTATTCATAACATAAAAGGTAGGAGATCTCAAATGTCCCCCTCCTGGGTCTACACTCAAAGTTGCCCTGCCTCTTGTTGTGGCTTAGTGGCTTAGTGATTACTCTTGGTACCACCTCTTCCAAGGAGACATCTCTCCTGCTGTTTTTCCTGTATCAGTGGCATGTAAGAAAGACTGGGCTCCCATGAACTGTACTGCTTTCCTGGTAATTACAAAGTAAAGGTAAAATAAGCTAATTGGAGTAGTACCACTCCTAGCTATACAGTGTGGAACTGTGTGATTGGGATATTAACCTTCTTCCTCTCCAACACTTTGGAAGATAGATCAAACTCACAAGTGATAAATAAAATCAAACGTTATTTAAAAATAATCAAATGTGAAAGCCTTGTTCATTTCTAAACATTAACATGCAAATAATCAAAGTTAAATTATCATATATGTTACACGGCTTCAACAGAAGTACATACACCCATGTGCTGCAGCTGTCAAAAAAGCCAGGGGAATAGTATCAAGATCATGTGAAGTATTAATACCGCTATATACCACCTTGGTGAGACCACACTTGGAATACAGCATCCAGTTCTGGTCACCATGATACAAAAAAGATGTTGAGACTCTAGAAAGAGTTCTGAGAAGAGCAACAAAGAACGGGCTTAGACTACAGGTTACCTTCCAACGATGTTATTCTGCAGTCTAAGCCCGTTCCACTAGGAAAGGTGATAAACTGGCATGTTGAGCAATAATGTGTTGTTGCATAGATAGCTTAAATCCTTGTATTCTGCATTCTGGATAATAAAAAATAGATCCATTGCAGTTTGTCTGATCCTTCTTAAAATATACGGTAATACCTGGAATTGAACATGGTTCCTGGGGTGGGATCTGACCAATACAAAATACAAAAGGACTACTTCTTCCTATTCTTTGGAAGCTACACTTCAATAGTGCAACTTAAAATTGCATTTGGCTATTTTAGCCATATTGTTGCTGATCCATATTTAGCTTGTGATCAACTACTACTCTAAGCAATTTTTCACACATTTTATTACCAGGCCGAGTACTGCTCTTTCTATAAATATGCATTTGATTTCCCCCCATTACATTTGACTCTGTTAAATTTAATTCTGTTATATTTAGCCAATTATAATTTTGAATCTTACTTGTGTTTTTAGAATATTAGCTGTTCCATCCAGTTTTGCATCATCTGATAAGCCTTTAATCCACCTCTTTCTCTGAATCCTTACAGAAAGCGTTGAAAAGTACTTGGCTCAGAACCAAAATCTATGTCATCTCACTCCGGATTTAGGGGGAAACCACTTTTCAACAATTTAAGTATGAATTTTTAAGCAACCTGTGGATCCATCCAATTATATGCTATCCAGGTAATATTTAATTATTGTGTTACTCAAAATGTTGCTATTTGGTATAATGTTTTGCTGAATGGCAACATGTTATGTCTACACTAGTCCCAGATCCTGATAAGGAAATTATTTGATGAAAAATGTAATAAGATTAGCCTGACTAGACCTGTTCTTGACAAATTCATCACAGATACTTGCTGTTGGATTATTTTCAAGTTGTTTACAAACCAACCACTCTCTAATTTATTCTGTAGTTCCCTAGATCCTTCTTACCTTGCATTTGTCATCCTCTAGTTATGTGGTATGTCAGCAATTCATGAGTTTTTCTTAGGTGGATTGGATCAGCAAGACTGAAGCTCTTGGAGATGTGAATTCCTTCAAGGTGAATACATGCTCCCTGACTATATTTCTATCAAACCCAGGCTGCAATTTCTCTCCCCCACCAACACTTCATAAGTGTTCCATAGACACATATCCTCTTTTGAGGTGTTTTCATAGAAGAGCGAGGATCTCATTGTTGGAATGTAAAGACTGTCTGCAAATTAAACCTGGGGAGCATGAAGCTTCAGCTTACTGAAAACAAACAGAAAATAAATTTGAAAATAAATGAAAAACAAAACCCAACCCAGCTAATTCGAAAGGATAGATCAAAGCCTGGTATCAAGTAGCTTTTCTCTTCTTAATCAGTTTGTGCACCATATACACATTCTGCTTGGTGTCTAACTCTGAAAAATGCTTTATAACATGACAGAATTAGACAACTGGTGCACCTGGCTTTTATATTCTCAAAAGTGATAAATATACTACTAAGCTGTTCTCTAAAAAGGAAGTGGTTATAATATTATTACTGTGAGTAAAGTGATTTCTTTTGTCAGTTGTGTTCCAGTGTACATATCACTAAAACCTCTAGCTGTTTATTTCTGAAAAAGCCACAAGCAAAGCAAGTATGGATTGGCCAATTTAGATCTATTTTCTGTTTGTAGTTTTATTTATTTATTTATTTACTTAAATCCATCCATCCATCCATCCATCCAAACATACATACATACATACATACATACTGCTTTAATTTGGATGAATCTGGGAAAATCAATACAAAATGAATATTTCCATACCTTAAAAACAACCATCAAGATTATAATAAGATTTTTAGAGGGTTGGGTCAGAGGTGGGTTCTGAATCTTCTTACTGCCGGTTTGCTCAGGGTTGCGCCTCGAGTGTGTACGTGGCAGTCAAAAACTAGCTTCTGCGCATGCACAGAAGCAAAATCCAAGATGGCGGCACTCACAGTGCCATCGACAGAACCGGCTCTGTGATGTCATCGCGGAGTTACTACCTACTCTATAGAACCAGATAAAACCAATAGGAACCTACCTCTGGGTTGGGTGGAACACACAAAGTAGACCAGAAATAAAACCAATCATGTTTTGTCGTTTGTTAAGTCACAGTTGCAACCAGAAATTCAACAACGTCTTGTTTTCAGATTGTACGTTACTTCCCTAAAAAACCCTCAAGGTTTATTCATTGAAAAATGCACCATTTTTCAACACCAAAACAATACCACTTAGCTACAGTCAATCATTTTAGAATTTAGCCGAACTCTTGTCACTGTCCAAAAAATTTGTAACAAAAGGCCTGTCCACATTCTCCCGTCTTTGAGTTTATCTTCACTGGGAGAATCCTACCTACACAACCAATATTTTGCCTCCAGGTGGGTCTAAATATTGCAATAACTGGCATAATGAATAAGCAGCTGTTCAAACTACCTGTGGTGGGGCAGAGAATTTCAATACAATATTGAATTAAGATCATTGTTGAAAAAAAATGCTACAAAGGAATGGTGAAGTCAGCCTGTACTTGCTTGAAAACAGCCAAAATCAATTACAGGTAACTCTCGACTTACAACAGTTCATTTAGTGACTGTTTGAAGTTACAACATAATTGAAAAAAGTGACTTAGGACCATTTTTCACATTTATGACCACTACAGCATCCCCATGGTCATGTGATCAAAATTTGGATGCTTGGCAACTGCTTCATATGTATGACGGTAGCAATATCCCAGGATCATGTGATCACCTTTTGAGAACTTCTGACAAGTAAAGTCAATGGGGAAGCCAGATTCACTTAACAACCATGTTACTAACTTAACCACTTCAATGATTCAACTTAACAACTATGGCAATAAAGTTCATAAAATGGGGCCAAATTCTCTTAATGGCTGTTTCACTTAGCAATGGAAATTTTGGGCTCCATTGTGCTCATAACGATCTGTAGTGTGATATTTTTTATCCTTTACCTAATTTTTTTTAAAAACCCAGTCAATTAGTGCTTGTGTGCCTGTAACAAAGTAGGATTGAATTATCATAAGTGCATGTTCTCTGGCTTTGAATCAAGCATTTCAGGCAGCAGACTTAGCAGAAATTCAAAACTATTTTATATAAGACCATTTCAAGAGTAGGTGGCATCTCAAAAAAGTTAATTCAGTAACCATTTAATAACTCTACAAAGTCTTGGATTTAGTCTAAAAATGCAACTGCCCTTTCAATTCTGTGGTTTACATCGATGTTTCTCAACCCTGGCAACTTTAAGACAAGTGGCTTTTAATTCCCAGAATTCCTCAGTCAGCTTTGCCTTGCTGACTGGGGAAGTCTGGGAGTTGAAGTCCACCTGTCTTAAAAGTTGCCAAGCTTGAGAAACACTGGTTAGATGAAATGAACTGAGGATATCCAGTCTCTCACTTTGCCCTCTTTCCTGCTAGGTCAACCAATCTTTTGATTTTCAAAAAAGGATGACAATCAGGCTGAAACTGAACAGAAGCAGTTAACAGGGCAATCTTTTGTTGTGGTACTCTAATCCTAACTCTGGGGATAAGCAAGTATATAATCTTTACATGGTCTCTTATTAGAGATTAGGCCTCTGATTGGGCTGGAATTTCGTTTGCACCCTTGGAGCAAAGTGTTTCTCCAAGTCAAAAACCACAACAACTTTCAGCTCTACTTAAACTCCTCGATAATTACAGCCATGTACCTACCACTGGAAGCACTCTGCCATCACCTGGCACCAAGCCCATGTTATTTCTAAGAAAACTGACACTGTTGAACAGCTATAGTAGTATACTCACCCTAGAGAAACCCATCTCCTAGCAGCTGCAGGGCAAACAAAACCCAACCTCTGCACATTTATTGTAGAAAACCACTATTTACTTTCTTATCCTTAATTCTACAAGGAACTGAAATCTGCACCAACTTGTACCAACAGCATAACATGCCATGTAAAATGACAAAACATTATTATTACCTACCTGCAAATTTATGACACAATTACTAAGCCTTGGAGAGCTCGTAGTTAAATTATAAAGGCTTTCTTTGTTAGAACCTCCCCTTAAGGGACATCTGATGGGTTTGGGAATGTCACCCCACTTCTAGACTGCCATGTTAATATATCTTCTGAAAGGCATCTCTAATCTTTTGCCAAAAGTGCATTAGATGTTATGGTACACTCTGTAATGAAAAAGAATACAGGTTGTTCTTTAACAATGCACTTTGGCAACGAACCCCATCTCGTGCAAGAAGAAATGGAGATTCCATTTGTGTCCTTACGGCAGGGTCAGCATTTCTGGTATCATTTTACAGACCATTGGCACAAGGTTGAGGAAATGAACGTTACCAGAAGGAAGAAAACAGAAGAATGCAGTACAGCGATACAGGCAGCATGTACCAGGGGAAAGATATATTTGGATCCAGCTCCAAATAAGCAATGAACATATTGGGCAGATTTTTTAAAAATGCAAACAGCTGAATACGAAAGAGTGTTTTGTTTTTCATCCCTAAAATAATGCACTGGAAAAAAGCAACATGCCATTTTACAATAGCATTTATCAAAAGGAATATTAAGCAGCAAAATTCAATACTGATTCCTTATCAAGCACAGAGTACACTTTGAAGCCTCCCTCTGATATGTACTAATTACTGATTCATACGCACTTTGTTCTTTTGTTGAGCAAATTCAATTCCTGCTTCTCAGTACCTGGTTTACAGATCAAAAACTATAAATAGGCAAATACTTAAATAGCGATTAGAATACAATGGGAAGGAAAGGAAAAATAATCTCTAAGTTTCTCCTTATGATTTAAAAAAATGTTTCAGTATCTCATGTTTCTGTAAAAGTAGTTTATTCTGTATTCATGGTATTTTATTCATTCTATACTCTTAAATTTAGGAATGTAAAGCAATTATAAGATCCAGAACAATAGCAGTTATACATTGGATATAAATGCCATGTCTCTTACGTAAGAACTGGAATAATCACAAAATAACTTGAACATTTGAAGTAAATCATCCTCAGCAAAATGAAAATTAGCAGATGTTATCAAGAGACATCTGGCTTTCTGAGAAGCTACCCTTAGAAAGCACTGTAAACACTCCCAGGGTTGGGAGGCAGAACGAGTCATGATCCTTGGTGATCTTCCTTCCTACGTTTTTGAATATGCAGAAACCTTGGCCTGGATAGAAATAAGACAAATCACAACATTACATCTTACTAAAAAGAGCATAGAAGTTAAAAAGGGAGGTTTAAAGACTAGCACATTTTACAGTAAGAGCTTTCTTAGAATTTATTAGACGTTGAATGTTTTATAATCCCTTAATAATATGTAAGAATGATTTTAACTAAGAGCTGTAGGTTATGAAGAGTTCATTTTAAATCCCCTAGTACAAGGGTGTCAAATTCGATTTCATTGAGGACCGCATCAGGGTTGTGTTTGACCTCGGAGAGCCAGGGTGGCTGTGGCCAACTTGACGTCACTCATGTCGGGGGCACCTCTGGTGGCCCGAATGTTTTGCCAGCGAAAATGGGCTCTTGTGCTCCGGTTTTGGCTGGGATGGCCTCCTGTAACCCTCGGCAAGTGAAAACAGCTGTGTGGGACACATGTGGCCCTCCCAAGCTCCATTTTTGACTGGGATGGCCTCCTGCAACCCTCTGCCAACAGAAATGGAGCATGCAGCCCTCCCAAGCTCCATTTTTGCTGGCAGAGGCACCATGGGCTGTCTTTCGCTGTTTCCAGGGTGGCCCTGTGGGCCAGATCTAAACACCCCATGGGCCAGATCTGGCCCATGGACCTTGAGTTTGACACCCCTGCACTAGTATGAGGTTGTTTGTATCTAGAGACAAAGATGTTAATTAATTTTTTCATGATGTATATACATTTCCAAGCTATTGTTAATTTTCACAAGAGTCATTTTACTACTCCATGTGTACAATGAAAAGAATAAAGTACAATATTTGGCCCAAGTTCTGCATAATATACAAATAAACTGAAACACGTTCAACAACATTTCACCATATTCTATGCAGAAAGCAACATCAATGTTTCCTATTCTTCCATGTTTGATGCACAGCATTTATATACTTGATTCAATTTTTGCTTAAGAACATGCAGATAGTCCTTGACTTACAACCACAATCGAGTCCAAAATATCTGTTGCTAAGCAGGACATTTGTTAAGTGCATTTTTACGATCTTTCTTGCCACAGTTACTAAGTGAATCACTGCACTTGTTAAGTTAGTGACATGGTTGATAGGTGGATCTGGCTTCCCCATTGACTTTGCTTGTCAGAAGGTCACAAAGGGTGATCACATGATTTTGGGACACAAATATGAGTCAGTTGCCAAGCAAGTGAATTTTGATCACATGACCATGGGGATACTGCAGTGTGAAAAATGGTCAGAAATCACTTTTTTCAGTGTCATTGCAACTTTGAACAGCCACTAAATGAACTGTTGTAAATTGAGGACTACTGGTACGTGTATTGTGGACTGCCTATAAAACGTGGTGCAAGGGTTCTATAAGAAACTTGCTGCATAAAGAAACAAGAAAAATGAAAATCTAGGAATCCTCCATATCTTACTTTCCATAAAAGTCCTTGTGTGTAGCAGATACAAAGAGAAATAAATCCGGATGACTGGACAGCCAATTTGTTACCATTTTGGGGTGCCTGGGGTCAACCTCCAAATACACACTCCTGAAAGAAGAAAAAAACAACCATCTTATTTAAAGCTTAAAGAAAATTTAAAAATACACAAATTAGCATGCTGTGAATGTAGTCCCAGTAGACTTTTGCAAATGTAAAAGCATATTGGGGTGGTTTTTGAAACAATTCAATTCAAAGACACTAAACTTCCAATTTAGCCATATTTATGGTTTGCTTTTGGCAGCTTTTTGGTTTTATTATGAGCACCAGTTAAATGAAACATTGGATAAATGCTGAGCAATCATATGCCCCTTAGGTAGAAGAGGTCTCACAGATCAGACCCTAGGTGATGAGAAAGAAATCTCCCAGATCATCATGCAGATGATCCTACATTCTTGTAGAGAAAAATCCATTTAATCCTGCATGTGAAATCCATTGTTATTTATCTTTTGTTCAGTATTGTGTTCTGCTGAATAAATTGCCTTTGCACAAATGCTTTACTGACATCCAATACTATTTTATCATCCGTACACTTATTGAAATTATTCTCAAAGAAATTAAGACTCTTTTTACATTTTTCCACTATCAATTTACATTGTAGTAATATTTCATTTGATCTCCATCTATAAGTCCCATTTCCATCTATAAATCTTCTTGTATATTAGTCACTAAATTGTGGATAGAGAACATTTTTGGCAATATTTCAACTTTGTTAACACAAGTGGCCAAATTTTGATTCTATTCTGGAGAAAAATCTATGCCTTTCTGAAAAATACATATATTCTTTAGAATCACCACTTTTATGTTTCCATATATATTCAAGATTATTCATTATTTTTAAATATATATTTTGGTAGTTTATGTTGCATCATTTAAATTCCCTTTACTGATGCGCTATTTTGTTGTGGGCAAATTATTCAACTCCAGTCTCCCACTAGTTTACATATGACAGCTCCATTAATTTTCACTTAAGGCCATTGAAAAATGCAGCTTTATTTTAGTTTGTTGCATAAATCCCTACTAAAAGGATCTTATTTTTATTTAAATAAGCATAGATAATGTGGGGTCAGCGCTATTTTCTTATACTGAAATTGGAGAGGTAGTATGCCTTCAAGTGTAGGAATCAAAATTTGTTGTGATTTTGCTGTTGAGAAGCTGTGAAATTCATGGCAGATTGAGTACCTGAATACATACTCAGCCAAAAAGGCCAAGCAAATTATGAAGAATTCCAAAAGGCAGTGGGATAAATCACTTAAGAATGGAATCAAAACTAATAGGAAACAACCTGAGTTGCAGCCTATGATGTACAGACCATTCAACAAAGTTAGATGGATGTTAAGTCATCTTGCAATGAAAGAATGAATAAGAAATTACAAAGCACTAGTTCAATATTTCTCAAAGGAAACTGAGGATGGGAATGATCTTGCAGCCAAGTACTGTTTAATAATGTTGCAGAATCCATGATGGTCTGTTTTTTAATGGAGCTACATGTGCCACTTGAGATTTTTGAGCTTGCTGAGGCCAAGATAGGGAAGCTGAAAGTACAATATTTGGGATAATTTGCTCGCTTCAGCCCTGAACTGATTTTTTTTTTTTTTTTTGCTAGTATGGTTACCAAAATAAATCATGATAACATGCCACAGCATTGAACCATCTGGCAGACAGATTCCCAGATGGTAAAGTGGATTACATTTTAATCATGCAACAAGATAGTATTTTTGGCAATGAAGAAATCCAGTATATGGTTTGTAGGTACTCAAACGTTCTCATAAAACAAATTTCATAAAACAAATTTCTGCTATAAGAAAGACTTACAGTAAGTAGCAAAAATAAATATAATGAAAAAGATTTAGCTGTTAAACTAAAACCTGGCTTAGCTTTCACATTGAAACCTGTAACATGGCACACAGATTTAGTAATCGAAAAAGAAATATGAACTTCGTATAATTGATGATATAGGTCACAATGTAAGTGATTGATTTTAGGATGCAATTTTTAAAATTTCCTGTACAATGAAACTTTAACTTACTTGTATTCAGCAATTATTATCTATATCAGTTACTTTTTTACATTGTTTTGATGTGTGTGTATTGTACACATAACAGTATAATTATTGTTTTCATTTAGATAAAAATATGTAAGTTCTCATTTGTTAAATAATTTTTACATTTGCATTTTATACATGTAAATTATATTATGTGCTTTTTATGAAAATACTTCAGCAAGGACAAAGGAACCACAAAATGCACAGTGATGATGACTTAATCATTTTGTATCCAAACTCATGCCTAAGCTTACTCACAGCATTTTGCAGTCCGCAAAATAAATGGACAACAAAAAAACTAAGACGAAGTAAAAATTATCCTGTTTCTCACCCCAAACATTGAATCAATCTGGCTCAGTTAAAGTTACATATGGAATAAGTTCACAGTAGCGAGAGAAGAAATTTTTTTCCTCTTTGTGTTGCTGACTTCTCTATCTTGGGAAGAGAACTATGAGAAAGAATTCATTTTTTGAAAAAAATTAAGACCTTGGAAAATGATAGTTAATGATTTATTGTCATCAAATGAAAGTTCTCTCAAAATTCTTTCCTTTAAACCGATCTTCTAAGAGAGTAGGAAAGATCTTCTAACCAGCTTTTACTCTATGCTTTAGAATGGGGCTCCCCAACTCCCAGTCCGTACAACTGGCCACGCAAACTGTGCCGCGCAAACAAGCAAACTGTGCCGCGCAAACAAGCGAAGTCCCTGGTACCCAAAATATTGGGGGCCACTGCTTTAGAAGAAGCACTGTATTTTCTCTTCAGTGGAAATTATTTGAAATTTTCAGTCTTATTCAAAGCTTGACAGTAATTTTCTGTGTTGTGTTCTGTGTTACTTGCTTTTTTTTCTGTGTGTGCAAATTCTCTTCTGTTCTTCTTTATATAGAATATACTAGAATACTATATAATAAAGATATTGGACTGAAATATAGCAAGCATTTTGCCTGCCGTTTTGAACAGAGTTTTACTTGTAAACAATGAAACCACCTAGAATTTCTTATCTCCCAACCTGTTTTCATGCAAATCACTAGCAGCAGAGCAAGGTTTTCTGGTAAACAGAAAATGACAGAAAGATACACCAAAGCCAAAGCACAGGATGATACTGGGAGAATCAGCCTTTAGCGTCCCCAAAGGACTTCTCGCAAATTGCTATAATTGTTTATGAAAGTAATCCAAGAACATAGAGCACTTCCATCCAATGGTTTATCCTCTTTCGATGTTTCATTTATAATTCCATCTTTTCCACTATAATTTTCTTCAATTATATAATTCTTAAATCTCAAAGATCTACAAGCATTCTTGGAAACAGCAGTTTGAGTCAATATTACCAGTAGGCTATGTGAATTTTTTTTTTTTATTCTTATAATTTCAGATTTTTAAAATTGCCCAAATTCTCAATGACTCTGGGCAATGTACAAATTGAAAACCAAAGAAACAGAATAGCAATAGTCAACAGAAAAGCATGATGGTCACCCTGCTGGAACAGACATAAGAACCCCTCACAAAAAGAACCTAAATCTTGTCCTAGACCAGGGGTCAGCAACCTTAAACACTCAAAGAGCCATTTGGACCAGTTTCCCACAGAAAAGAAAACACCGGGAGCCACAAAACCGTTCCCATGCCTGACTATTTCTTGAGCGGCTACTAAACTAGCATATGTAGTTGAATTAAACATTCTGTTTTCTTCTAAAATGTTTCTTTTCTTGGATCTATCCATGGTTGGCCTACAAGGGCTTGAAAAGCTCAATAAATCATGTGCCGGCGGGTGTTGCACACTGGGGGTTGTGACACCTATTTTGAGCAACAGGGAGCCGCAGCAGAGGGATGAAAGAGCCACATGTGGCACCAGAACTGCGGGTTGCTGACCCCTGTCCTAGACTAAAGTCTGGGGGAAAAGTCTGTTTCCTGGGTCTCATCAGATGATATTGTTTAATGAACAGGACCCAGAGCATGCTGAATCCATTTAATCTTGTAGAAACAAAAACAGTGAGAGAGGGATGGTCCTTCAAATAACTAACCTGATGCCATACAGAGCTTTGTAGATGATAACTAGACTTTAAATTACATGTCTATCAGTAACCAGTGTAGGTTGCACATTGTGTTGGCGATAATTTTCACGCTATGTAATTTATACACAGAATAATACTTATGAGAACAAAGGCAATGAATATAATTTAATAGTTAGTTCAGGGGTCCTCAAACTTTTTAAACAGAGGGCCAATTCAGAGTCCCTCAGACAGTTGGGGGGCTACACTACACTACAAGTTTATTTCCTGCTATATTCACAGGAATCTGATCAAGCCAGATAAGAATCAACAAGCTTCAAGAGGGGACTGGACTTAGGTCTTTTATGGGGACGTAGCCACTCCAAAATGATGATGTGTTTGACCCCACCCTCAAGCTCAGCCTGGTCATTTTTACACTTAGTGCCTGTTCTTCTACTGCTATGATCAGTACCTAAGTGCTGTCTTTTAGTCCAGCCCTTTCCAGCCACTGGTATGATTTCCCAATGCCTGCCACGTGAGCCATCTGTCAATGGTACATCTCATTCAGGATCTTATCTTGCAATGACACTTCCTTTGTTTGATCTTCCTTCCCTGTCTGCTGCTGGTCTTAGCAGCTCATGTCTGGGTGTCATTTTACTGATTCATACCTGATTGCTCAGTGTTTCATCCAGGACAATGGATTTAATACTAACAGACCTTGTCTGCTCTCTTTCCGGTTGGTGTACAGCAGGGGTGAAATCCTCCCGGTTCGGCCCAGTTCTATAGAGTAGGTTGCAAGCAGCTGGTGACATCATAGAACCGG
>JANHFT010001711.1:187433-198460 GCA_032467955.1 Pseudoxenodon macrops
CATTCAAGATGAGATTGGACTACCATTTGTCGGAAATGGTGTAGAGTCTCCTGCTTGAGCAGGGGGTTGGACTAGATAACCTACAAGGTCCCTTCCAACTCTGTTAATCTTAAATCTTAAAAAAATTCTTCTATGAAGCCAACAAGGTCTTTATATGGCTAAAAGTACAGCAAATTGCACTATGAAAAAAAAAGGAAAAGGTCTAGTGACAAAACTATCCATTTTCCAGCTTATCTGTAGATTCTTGAATAGGACATAGGGAACATTGACAGAGAAGCATCAATAAACCTTCCAAAAGACTGAAGGTCTTGGAGCTGAGGTAATGGATAGAGAGGTGGAGGAACACGACACAACGACTCAACCCTGACAAGAAGAGTTCCTATACTGAGGAGGTCAAAAATAAATTGCAGGGCCTGTACTGTTGTTAATGAAGAGCAGCTGCAGACTAAGAAGATAATTCTGCAAAGGGAAGATTCCTACCTGTTTTTTGTCAACTGGAAACAATGACAGGTGGTCATTCTAATCACAAGTTCCTTTCTGAGAAAGACTGAAGCAACAATCTGTTTGTCAGAAGCTGTCAAAAGAAGTATGCTGCCTTCCTGTGGCATACCTTCAGAAGGTTACAGAAAGGCTCCCAAGATGTTTTAAGGCCACAGACAAATATTCCTTTCTAGAAATCCATATGGGAATGCAGGACATAACCAGGCACACTCTTGAAGATACTGTAAGGGGACTATAATGCACTGAAGGAAATGAAACACAAATGATGTTTTCTTCCCCTTTTTTGATTGAGGAACGTGGCCCAGTAAAAGAAAGAATACTGGAAATGAACACATGGATATACAGATGGCGCCAATGGGAATTGTTTCAATTCGCTTGTAAAAATACTTTTCTAAAATGAGGATCTTCTAACAAGTTACACTTGAAAAGAATGGGAAGAATGTGTTCGAAAGGCATCTGGCAAATCTGATTTAAATCGGATCCAAAGTGGGTCAGAAAATAGAATCCAGACACTAACTGGGTACATAAGATGGCTGATTAAGAGCTATCAAGTTGGTGATGGCTGTTATAAAATCTTAGATAGGTTTTCTTCATGAAGACATGTCTTTAACCTGGTCTTCCAACAGTGCACTCATTACCACTGTAAATCAGTCCACCCACATTGTTTCTGGTCATTTTCTTCTTTCCTTCCAAATGTGACCCAATATAACCTTCTATTTTACCTCACTTCAAGATTAGTTAGTAGCCTCTCCACGAAGCATGTGTAATCTAGTATCAGATATATCTTGGAAGTAAACTATGGTTAGTTGATGATCACTAGCCTCCCTCACATGGGCTTCCATATCTGTAAACAGCTTTCTCTTGTTTTATGTAACACATATATAATCTTAAAAAAATTAAACTGCTGAATGGTATGTAAAAGGATATATAAAATCAGTTTCTTAACCTCTGAAAATATGGAGGTTACATTTACAGATTAGGGAGATCAGTTGTGAGCCTCCCTTATTTCTTTTTGGATCTCTAGAGGGTCAGGCTGAGTCATTTATATGATAAAACCCCCAAAATAAAACTCAGGTTATAGTAGCTTTAAGATGATTTAAATTTTCTAGATTCACAGGGTAAATGGCTGTCTAAGGGGATACCTACACATAATGATGTTAGAAGAGTTGTGTTCTAGTCTCAATGCTTCTAACTTCTATGTCTAGGATTCCTTCAGACACTCGTATGCCAAATATCCATGATAAATTTATTAATATCCTTTTACATGCTGTCATTATTATTCTAATGGCATGTTCTCAAATAGGCTGAGGAGACTGTTGTGAAAACTAAATACCTACTGTGTTCTTAATCCTTTAAACATCAATAAAACCAAATCTAACATTTACTTTAAAAAAGCATGGAATATAAATAGCAGTTAAGTGGGGAATCTATTGAACAAGTTAATTTGTTTACTCATTTAGGAGTGTTTTTTAAACCAACCCATGGTTGTGAGTAAATCATTATATAAACTATTAAATTATAATTAATTAGGTATCTTAGGCCCCTGGAAGTATTCAAGCCAAAAATACCTCCCATGTCGACTTATGGTGCAGACTTGTGGGGCCTTACAAAATCTATCTAAATTGATCAAGTTCATGTTTTTTAAGAAGCAAACTGGGAACTGATAAGAACATGTCAACCCCTACAGTCAGAGTAGAAACAGGTACTCATACATATTCAATAATTAAAGTTTTCACACACTGGCAGAAGACCCATTTAATGGATCTTGGTAGACTAAATATGTTTCATGGAATAGTTAAGGATGGTCCAGCTCAATTCCTGGATAAGCTGACTTACCAACGTTTATTCACAGCATTGTTTTTCCACCTAGTATTTATTCTCAACTGCCTTCCAGGCAGGAATTTTTTTTAAAGAGTCCTAGATATCAATGTCAAACTAGCAAGGAGTTATTAGCAAAAAAAAAGTAGATTTTTAAAAAATGATTGGCTAATATAAAAACTATTTTCCAAGAGTTTGACATAATTATTAACAAGGACCTGTCCTAGAGCAAGATTTGAGTCATTGGATTCTATGGCCAGATATGGGTGCTGCCATCACATGCCATATCACGAGAGCAGAGGTGGGTTCCTACCGGTTCTATAAAGTAGGTAGTAACTCTGCGATGACATCACTGAGCCGGTTCCTTCGGTGTCTCCATGGGCACCGTCATTTTGGATTTTGCTTAAATCCAAATTCTGCGCATGTGCAGAAGCTATCTTTTGATTGCCACACGCGCGCTCGAGGTGCAACCCTGAGCGAACCAGCAGTAAGAAGATTCAGAACCCACCTCTGAAGAGGATGTATCATGTATTATTTTAAGCATCAACTAACTGTATGCATCTTTTAGGCTTAGATATTTTACCTCACTAAAGGGGGTGTGATGGCTCAGCAATTAAAGATGGCGAGCTTGTAAGCTGGAAAGCTGATAGACTGGGTGTGGGACCCAAGTACCACATGACAGGGTGAGCTCCTGTTATTTGCTCTAGCTCCTGCTCACCTAGCAATTTGAAAGCATGCAAATGGAAGTAGATAAATAGGTACCACTTTGGTGGGAAGGTAACAGTGTTCCTCGAGCCTCATGCTGTCCACAGGACCACAGAAGCGTCTTCGGACAATGCTGGCTCCCTCAGCTAGGAAAAGGAGATGAGCATCGTCCCCTAGAGTCAGAAATGATTAGACACCTTTACCTTTATTTAATGCACTACTTAAAAGAAAAGCCCACTGGGATCTGAACTGCTGATTATCCTATTTCCTCCTAAGGCTCTAATGCTAAGTTAAGGCACTTCAGTTCAGAACCCGAACAGATCAGGCTATCATGTAAAAGTGGTGTTGAATTCTTTGTATTTATCACATATGTATTTTATTATTGCATTTTATTTTATCTTATCTGTTTTACTCTGGAATTAGATTCTATATTTTGTTTTTATTTTACTTTATATGGTCATAAGATGAATCAATGAATAAACTACTAGTATTTTTTCCCTTTCATCTTTCTCAGCATTAGAGCCTTCTCCAGAGAGTTAGGTCTTTGCACAGCATTTACATATTAGGTCATTTGTGCCTTGAGTGAGAACTCCGATTTGTTTAATGATCTGTTCGTTTGTTTTCCTGGCTGTCCATTGTATCTTCAGAGGTCTTCTCCAACATCAAAGTTAAAGAGTTAATACTCCTCCTATCTTGTTCCTTCAAGTTCAGCTTTCACTTCTATTGAATGTCACAGGAAACACCACAGCTTGCACAATTCTGATCTTTGTAGATATAGATGCATCATGGCATTTGAATATAGATGTAACTGCCAAACTACCAAAGATATCTACTAGCAAGTAGATAACGTCTGCGGAAAGAAAAATTATCCTACAAAAGGAACTGAACCTGATAAAAGACAACAAAAAGGTCATTTTTTGCTATGTAAATTGAAAGAAAAAAGGAAGAGGTGGACTCAAAGCTGAAAGAAGGTAACAAGCGATTGGGAGAAGGCTGCACTCTTCAATGCCTGCCTTGCTCTGGTCTTCTCCAAAGGGGAACTACAAGTAGTCTTTGACCTATAGCCATAACTGAACCTGGAATTACAGTCATAAGCCATTGCTGCTGTTAAGCGGATCACGGCTGACCGCACCTGATATTATGACCTTTTTGTGGTGGTTATTAAGTGAACACCACAGTTGTTAAGCAAATTCATTATACCCAATGGACATTTTTGGCTGGAAATGGGAAGTAAAATGCCAGTTTCTGGCAAACAAAAAATGCCAAAAATCATGTTTATGTTATTGTGGAATGCTATAAAAGGCCATAAATGCAGGCCAGTTGCCAAGTGCCCAAAATGCGATCACCTGAGCACGGGTGTAGAAGTAGCCTAGGGGGATTGTAAGTAGCTCTGGGGAGGTCCGTTGTAACTTTGAACAGTTGTTAAGCAACTGGACTTAAGTCAAAGACTAGCTATGTCCTCAAATGTACATAAACAGAATGAACGATGAAAGCAGGAAATGGAAATCTAAGGTTAGCAAAATATAGTTAAGGAGCATGTGGCTAGCACAAATGAGTGGAAATATCTAGGGCACCACCAATTATACCTGAGAATCTTTAAAGAATTGGCAGATATCATTTCAAAGTCCTTTCTAGTAAATTTTAAAAAAACATGAAGAATGGCCATAGTGTCAAAGGATTAGAGTAAGGCAAATACTGGTTTTTTGATAGTGACTAGTTTAGATGGCCAAGGGAATGTGATGGACATAATGTGGTATGCCATCAGCAAAGCATTCAGCAAAAAAATGTCTTCTGTGAGATTTCAAGTAAAGAAGATAATACAATGTAGGTTGCATTGTGCTTCCATCAGATGGATACAGAAATAGTTTGAACAATTGTAGCTAATGAATGCACCCAATGGCTCCATGTCAACTTGAAGTAAAAGTGTTAAGTGGGGTATCACGGGGCACCATTCTGGACTCCACACTGTTTAATAGATTTATAAGTGATTTGGAAGCAGAGTTCTTGAACTTTTTAGAGAAAGGGATGTTAAATTCTACAGCTGTGCCCAGATATGACTATTGAAGTTTCTTAAGCCTAAGGCAGATCATAGTTAGGAAAATAGGACCAAAACAGAAAATACATTCTGTAACCACAAGCCTTTGAGATATTCAGGTGGGGCATCCCATTAGCAGAGACTGACTCTTATTTGCTTTGTCCACAGGCAGACATTGACATTTTCACATGCAGTTTAAGAGGCAGGACAGACCTATAATTGTCTTAGATTGGAAGATAACATGGCTTAACATGTTGGTCTCAGGGAAACAGCTGCAGGGAAAAGAGTTTGGCAAAGTTATAGCTAGAAATTAAAAAAAAAAAGGTGAATGTGTTAAGTTCCATGTTGATTTTTCACTAGCAATTCTTTATCACATTCTGCTGTTAGCAGCTCTGAAGACAATTTGCCAAACGGTAACTTCCAAAACTTAGATTTTTTTACCTCAAGCACCAGTTAGAAATGTAAGTAAGAAAAATATGGCATCTCCTCTTCTAAAACTACCTGGGGTATTAACATGGTCCAGTTTTTATCCATTGATATCATTAATGATTTCGTAATCAACTTTTTTCTAGTCAGGGCAAAAACATGATATAAAATAACTTTAAAACAGTAACAAAACAAGCACAGTGCATAATTCACCAGGGAAATTCAGACTAATTATGCTGAGATGAAAACTGCTAAGTATACAAAATGAGAAATATGTCATTTGGCATGCTCCCTTGCAGCCTACACTTCAAAGTAAAGAGGACCTAAATTGAGAGCAAGGGTGGGGACATTCTTTCAAGTTCTTTCAATGTCTGATTTAATCGTTCAATACAAATATTAAACTTAGTGCAAACTGATTGTATCATCCTGGAAGAGTTATGCTGTGCTTTTATTAAAGGGCTTTGCTTACAGGTGGGTTATTTTCCACTGGGAAAGCCCCTTTTAATAGCAAGTGCAGCAGCAAGATGCGTCCTTCCTTGCCATTGGGGTTTTCCTGAATGGAAAACTCTTCTACAGATATGAGCAGATGACTAAAACACTCACAAACATTATAGCATTTACATCCATTAACAATGAAAGCACCATCTGTTAACAAATGCTAATGCATTGGTTTCTGGCTACCGATGTTAAGAGTTAAGAATGGTACAAGAGAAGTAATTATAGTGCTTCCCATACAGTACATAGCTTGAGAATAATTTCTAGCTCAATTTTTACTAGGAAGGGCTTCAGGTTATTGGTGGAAAGAACCCCACTGAAATTGGGGTGCTTCTGGAATTAGAACTACAATGAAGGGGGCAAAAATATAGTGGAACCTCCATTCACGACCATAATCCGTTCCAGGACTTCGCTCGGCACCCGATTTGGTCGTGAACGGAAGCAAGACTGACTGCGCATGCGTGGACAAAAAAAAAAAAAAAAAAAAGACGCTGAAGGGGAAATCGCTGCGGCGGATTTTTTGTTCGGAAATCAATTTGGTCGTGGACTGAGGCGTTCGTGAACCGAGGTTACACTGTATGTGGGAAAATCCTTGTTTGTGCTTGTTCCTTTAGCCCTGCTTTCCTGATCAGTTACCTTTTTTATGGCAAGGGAGGCAAGGCATTTGTAAGTCAAAACAGGAGATATTCACTTATTCTGCAGAGTTTGTACCACTCTGGAGGATAGTATTGGGTATAAATACATTTGCCAAACATTATTGTCATTATTGTCAACAATTCTGAATATGCTTAAAGTTTTTAACTGGAAAAAAGAAGAAATATGAGTATCTGCCTTATGTAAAGTCAGATTATTAGATTATCCTGTTCAATACTGTTGAATTCAGATTCCAGGCAGATATTTTCTCAGTTACAGCCCCAAATGCATATACAACATATACTCTATTGTGCTACTTTGGCATTTTACTGCTGCAATTCAGTAAATGATAGCAGAGAGAGTGTTAAGGGAACTGGTGATTAAACTCACGTTATAGGAGACACATATGAAGTTCCACTGTAAATTCTAATGTCCCAAAGGTGCATCCCTGAGGGCATAGATAAACCTCCAACTGCCTCAAAGACCCTCTAAAAAGAATGCAAACGACCAGCTGTATGCAAGGAATATAAAGCCTTTCATTCCCCACCATCCAATCAGGGCCGAAGAAGCTTCTTGGATGAGAAGCAAACCATCTTCAAAGAAAAAAACAGGAAAGTCCAGTTGCCTCCTGAAAAAGCACCTTTGGGACAACCATGACCTGGATGACTGAGAATCTCTACAGATTTGTCTTCAGAAGTTGTAGGTGCTCTATCACTTACTCTTTTAAGTAGAGACTAGACAGCCACTTGTCTGAAATGATATAGAGTTTCCTGCTTGAGCAGGTTGTTAGACTAGAAGACCTCTAAGGTCCCATACAGCTGTATTGTTCTGTTAGTCTGGTACATACACAGTCTTTACATCTACCAGCTACACTCTTAGAAACATTAGCAAAACTTACGTGCAAAAGATGCCTTTGCATTTCTCTTCCTTCTTTTATTTTTGTTTATATTCCAAATATCCATTTTATTCCCCAAACTGTTTTTGCTGAAAATATTTTGCATATCCTGAATGAGACCTTAGTGTACAATCTCTCTTGAACTTAAAGAAAATGATTTTTATCCACCTTCCTCTAAATGTCTTTTATTTTCACAGCTGTTTATGAGATAATTTTAGTGAAAAGACAATGGCAACTCCATAGTTTCCCACCAAATGTTAGGGTAACAGGAATATAAAGCCGCGTCTTGCTGGTTTAATTCAGCAGTCCAAGCCCGGCACTTGTTCTACTATTTGCAATTCCTTTTTTCCTTTTTTTTTATTAATTAAGATTATCATAATATTGAATACAAATGAAAATAAAGATAATAAGAAAAGGGGAAGAGGAAAAAAGAGGAAAAGAGAAGTGCAGGGTGAAGGGAAAAATGAAAAAAAAATATTGATTTCCAACTTTTTTCAGCCACAGTGTTCCAATATCTAAGGGGCGGCCACAAAGAAGAGGGAAGTCAACCTATTCTCCAAAGCATCTGAAGGCAGGACAAGAAGCAATGGATGGAAGCTAATCTAGCAGACAACCAACCTAGAACTAAGGAAAAAAATTCCTGACAGTTAGAACACTTGATCAGTGGAATGACTTGCCTCCAGAAGTTGTGAATGCTCCATCATTGGAGGCTTTTAAGAAGAAATTGGACAACTATTTGTCTGAAATTGTATAGGATTTCCTGCCTGAACAGAGGGTTGGACTAGAAGACCTCCAGGGTTTCTTCCAACTCTGTTATTCTGTTAAATATAAAGATGCTATTCATTTTTTATGGCTGGAATACATTTAACATATATTCCATTTAATCAAGAAGTGCCATTTTAACAAACCATCTAAAAAAGAAAATGGAATAAAAGCTAAGTGACAGCATCAGTCCAGCTGTGACTAATATTGAAATGCTAACTAGAATCAGTCTGGTAAATGCTTGAATAGGAGACCAACAAAAATATATGGAGTGATACATCTGTTTAAAAAATTCCTGAAAGAAGTCAATGGCAAAGAATTTTAATGTTGTTGCCAAGAAGACAACAGAAGAAGTTGGCTATTCCCATGAAGTTGCAGGAGTTAAATTTGAATCAAAGGAGTTTTTATTTTGACTTTTTAAAAAAAGTTTGTTTATGTCAAGTATGATAAGAGATGAAGATGATACAGAGGGAGTGAGGGAGAGAAAGGGAGGAAGGAAGGAAAGGAGAGAGGGAGGGAGGGGGAGAGAGAGAGAAAGAGAGACCTAATATATAATTAGCAATGTAATTCAATGTTGCAGTAATTTATCTGGACATCCTGGGAAAAAAAACTAATTGTAATTTTTACTTTGGAAGGCGAATTACCTAAGACATGTTTGAATATATATTTAGCATTTCTTTGCAATTGATGGTGCACCAAGTGCTTATCTGATTCAATTATGCTTCCGCTTTAAGTGACCCACACATATTTGTCAAATCACAATGCTAAAGCAGCTAAACTCTTTCTGCTACAGACCCTTATTTATTTAAATCATTTTTGGACTGCATAATATGCAATTAATTAAAGGAGCGACACAAACCATTTGGAGTGACTGGAACAGGAAAGCTATAAAATAAACGTGGGCATCCATTCATTTCTAAACAGAATCTTTAAAGCCTATTTAAAACCAGCCTGGAGTAAGTCTTGTACATATTACAGAACAATGATAGCACCATATAAAAGAGCTCTATTCTTGAATTCACCATCTAATACATTATCTGTGGATATGTAAATACAGCCTTTGGCCATTTTTAAAATGCAGGTGAAGTAATCTAGTACTTTGAATTAAAGAACTTTAAATATGGGCTTAAAAATTATTACCTTAACACTTTTAAAGGTAAAGGTTCCCCTTGCACATATATCCTGACTCTAGGGGGCGGTGCTCCATTTCAAAGCCAGAGAGCCAGCATTGTCCAAAGACGTCTCTGTGGTCATGTGGGTGGCATGGCTAATTGTCAAAGGCACACGGAACACTGTTATCATCCCACCAAAAGTGGTCCCTATTTTTCTACTTGCAATTTTAATGTACTTTCGAACTGCTAGGTTGGCAGAAGTTGGACAGGTAACTGGAGCTCACCTTTTTATGCAGCACTAGGAATTCGAACCACTGAACTGTCAATCGACAAGCTCAGCATCTTAGCCCCTGAGCCACCACATCCAATTAATTAATTAATTAA
Organism: Pseudoxenodon macrops; assembly: GCA_032467955.1. Taxonomy (NCBI): domain Eukaryota; kingdom Metazoa; phylum Chordata; class Lepidosauria; order Squamata; family Pseudoxenodontidae; genus Pseudoxenodon; species Pseudoxenodon macrops. The sequence goes on from JANHFT010001711.1 coordinate 197,200, forward strand.
TTAATTAGTTAATTAAGCCGAATTAAAAATTAATGCTTTGAATTGGGCCTAAAAGCACAGTAGTCATTAATGCAGCCGATACAGTATCAATGTTATATTCTTTGATCTACACTGTGAAAATGAATAAACGATGGTATTCTATATAAGAAGAAGCTTCTCTCTCCATCCCAAAAATATATATTTTAAAGGCATCATATATAGTATATTACAAAATCTTCCCCCACTGCCAAATTCAAATGAAATGCACCCATCATGGACATGTCAGAAAATTATACCAGCATAAAAATGACTTGTTTCCATTGCCAATCTCTGTCCAAAATTTATTATTTATGGTCTTGCTGCTGAATCGTGGTGTCTTGATTTTGAATGCAAGGCATGTTAAGTAAAGCAATTGGCGAATTTGATTTTGCTTTCTTTGCCCAATGTTATCTGCTTCTGGGAACTATCCAGCAAATCTATCATGAGGCATCTCTGTATATATGCATGCATTTTATTCAATTTGCAGAGCCCTCCGTCTCAAACCAGTGAATTTGGTTGTATATTATGTATTGTTTATTTAGAATATGGGTGGCCTGACTCTTTTACTTTGCAAGGAAGCTCCACCCATAAGAAATAAATCAAACTGCCATTGTTTTCATGGAAAAGAAGGGTGAGGGGGAACAGAATTAGGGGAATTGTCCACTATGAAGATGTGGTCATCTGTTGTCTGGAATGAATACTCCGCAATCTATTGGCAAAGAGGTCAGATAGGATTTCTAAAAAATAATAATTTAGAGTGAACTGTTATGAAAGAAAGGACAGGAGAAGCTGTCAAGTATCTACCCACATCTGTACAAAATTTTGGGTTATTATTTGGTAAAATCTTATATATAATTTCTATATAATTTCTCCCATTTCTTACAAATGTTTTTTTTTAATCAGATAAATCAAAACAAAGGACCAACTGCCATGAGGCAGAAATGAAATACCCTAATATCACTTTCTGACTACGTTCTTCTAGGAAGAATTTGAGCCACTTTGTAATAATGGCCACACAATCTTATTTAAAGGGTATCAGTTTCAGTGTCTCTGGCTATAAAACGAGATTCTATTTCTCCATTTGTTTCTTGGGAGAAAGATAATGGAAAATAATGGTCTCCCCAAAAAAGGCTGATGGAAGATTAACTTGGAATGTATTCAAAATGTATTTGTACCCTATGAGTATCATTACGTGTTGCACCTTATCATTCTTGACAAATTTATCTTGTATTTTTATGTACAC
>JANHFT010001712.1:18576-29194 GCA_032467955.1 Pseudoxenodon macrops
CAATCAAAACTGCCCCCCCCTCCATGATTTCTTACACTTTTGAAATGGGAAAATATATTAAAATTACAATCCAAACACCCAAATTGGTTTACCTACTTTTTTTTTTTAAAGATCTAAATTCCTTGCAACAATAAAAATCCTTACTCCACTCATTAATATAAAACGATATACCAAATTTGTATTATTACCCTACCATTACAGCCCTATGCCAATATATCTTTCCCCAAAGTTAATGTAGACCAAAGGTTACTGACTGTAGCATATATGCCTCTGCATTCCCTCCGATTCTGTAACTACATACATAGCAATACCATTGCCCTCCAGCTATTTGCATTTACAATTTCTATAATTCCTATTCTTTAACCAGGCTTTCTTGGCTGGATGGGAGTTGTCTGCTTGATATGTATCAGTTCTAAATATCTTAATAATTTGGCTTTATTGGACATCCGGTATCGTTGATAGGTGTTTGCATAAGCGTATCAAGGCGCTAATTTTATTAAGACACACGTGAAGTAACACAATGTCTTTCATTTTCTGAGGAAAATAAAAGGAAATAATTGGTTCACAGCCTGTGCATTTGCATTTATTTTTGACATTCAAAGCAGGATTCAAAGCACATATATAAAATTTTCATTTTCTGACCGAAAAACGCCATCTCTCCACCGAAAGACAAGTAAATTCTGAATAAATCTCCCCTTTGCCTCTTAGTTCTTTTAAGAAGTTAAAAAAGAACATTCCCTTTTCAGTTTTTAATTGCAAGCTCCCTGTGAAAAATGCTAGGTAGAAGGAAAATAATTTTGGAAAATGACCAGGAGAGTTCATCAAAGTTGGAAGTATTCAATTTCTGATCGTTAATTAAGTGGAAATTGTAGAGTAGCTGATCTTTATAGAAATTCCATATTAGAGAATGTCATAGTTGTTCTATACAACAATTTAAAAAAAATCTACGTCTTAAGAATTGGAAGAGTCATTATGAATAGATTTACACATAACAAATAATCCATTTCCTCCTTGCTCCCCCAGACACTGAAGCTGAAATAAGTTGTTGGGAAGTAGCACTCCACTCCAGATTGACCTTGGTTAATGAAATAAATCACAATTGGAATTCCCATTGTGATTGTAGAGCAAGATGTCATGTGACCACGCTACTTAGCAATGGAAATTTCAGCACTTCTGATAGACAATGCTAAGTGAATCATCAAGGGTCATTAAGCAAGGACCTCATATGATTACCATTTGCAACCTCCTGTTGGCTTCCCCGTTGACTTTGTGTGTAGGAAACTGGCAAAGAAGATTGCAAATGGCGACCACATCATTGCACGGATGCGGTGATGACTGGAACTTTGAGGACCAGTCATAAGTCCTTGTTCAACACCACTGCAAGTCTGAACAGCCACAGAACGGGTAGTCAGTGAAGAGCCACCTGTATCACACAGTAGCCTAAAACCAAGTCTCTATCTTGTTGCCTGATGATACATTGTTTGAAACTGGACTACTCTTACTACAAACTGGTTCCAGCATCCATGGCATAGAACCTCTCCAAAAATTTATCGCCTGTTGCTTATTAAAATTATAAGCCTTTGTGGTGCAGTGGTTAGAATGCAGTATGGCAGGCTAATTCACTGCTCACTGCTGGGAGTTTGATTCTGACTGGCTTGAGGTTGACTCAGCCTTCCACCCTTCCAAAGACAGTAAAATGAGGACCCAGATTGTTGGGGGCAATATGGGGACTCTGTAAACTGTTTAGAGTGGGCTGTAAAGCACCGTGAAGCAGTATATAAGTCTAAGTGCTATTGCTATATGATCATATTATTAAAAATGATAAAGAAATCTGACATTCAGAGGATAAGATTAATGGAAATGAAAAACTTTTTTCCTTTAATTAAATGGAAACCGCACAAGGCAATGTTATCTAAAGCTAATGTGCACAAGACCCTTCAGACTGAAAGGTCTGCTTATTTAGTCCTTCATTTGTGAACTGACCTATCCTGAAATGGCAGATTGCACCATTGGTCTCAGCGAGACCAAAAAGTTTATGGGTGATGAATCAACTGAAGTTTCTTTTTTCATGGAAATTTCTCCAGTGCCTTTAAAACTAGCAGATCCCACCTCACTATGCAGTGAAAGACCCCCTCAAAACTAGTGGGATCTATCAAAGAATGGATATAATCTAAGAGAATAGTGAGCAGAGAACACTAAATTTGTTGCTATTGTGTTGCTCTGAACATAAGAATACATATAACGAATTATAAAGATATTTCCTGTAAGGTTCAGGCAAGCACATCATAATCTTTGGGTCTCTTCATCCTCTTCCCAATCCAACACATTAAGCAGTTGAGACCAATCAATCAATTTACCTTTTTCTTCTTCCCAGGATCCTGTTCATTGTGGGAGATTAAAAGTGGCAGATATGCCAGTTCAGACGGGGTGTTGGTCCTACCTGATACGCTCCTTCTCAGATGGGTGGAAAACAAATTGAAAAAGGAAAAAAAATCTAATGCTAACTAATTTGGTGGTGTTTTAAGGTGGATATAGCAAAAAAAACTAGCTAAAATGCTAAGGGCACGTCTGTTCAAGATGGAACCGAGTCAAAAAAGCGGGAAGGACGGGTGAAGGAAGTGTGTCCAACAAAACTGCAGACTGGGTTCTCATTGGATGACGGACAGAGCAACCCGTGCCTGGATGCTATATCCACCCTAATGGAGAAATGTGGGGCCACAATTTACTACGCCTATGGAGTCCCATCAGTGAAGGAACGGACCATTTGATGGCATGGTTTTGTGATGACATACTCTTGATAAGCTGAGTGGGGATGGAATGTATCTAAAGAAATACATACATACTTTGATACAATAGTGGGCAATCTATGGTCACCCATCAATCTTGGCAGACCTTAAAGTTAAATTAAGGGGCACATTCTTTCATTTTAAAACAACATTTTAAAACAGAGGAATCACTTCTGAGAAACAAATGACAAACTGAAGACGGCTCCACAAAAAGCTAAGTTGACGACAGCAGAATGGAGAGCTGATGAGTAGACCAACTATTTGATAATTTCTCTGGATAAGGAAAGGACTTGAGATCACTCACAAGTGCTCCAGGCAGCTGTACTCAAAAACATGTTGACACATTTGAAAAGACACTAAGTTTGCACACTTCCCTTTCTAATCACTTTTAGAAATTGCTTGTTAAGTGATCTTTCAGCTATTAGGAACTTTTGGATTAACATGCTTACCGCACAGGATGAACTTCCATCAATCCTTAGCAAAAGAAGTTTAAACAACAAGCTTAAGAACTTTACAAAATTAATGCTTTCTGTGGGAAAATTATTTTGTTTTGAATTACAAACATAATAAAAATGGGATGCTAGATGGAAATAAAAATTACAGTTAAAGAAGAAGAATATTCAATCTTGACTTGCAATTATAGAGCAAAGCAAAATATTTTAACATTGGACATACTGATACATATTTTTGAACAAATGACCCTGAAGCTACTTTTAATAATGTCTGCCTCTACAGATAAATTATGTCTAAAATATGTTATGGAAAAGGAACCAATTCTACATGACAAAACTGAGCCTCAGTTGAAAATGGATTTAAAAGAATGACATGGACATACAAAATAAATTGACAGTAACCTAGATAATTTTAATCTATTCAATTTTAAAACAGGTGTGTTAAAGTTTTGAAGAATTTTGTGAGAAAGATAAAGGTGAAGGTTTCCTCTGTCCAGTCATGTTTGACTCCAGGGGGTGGTGCTCATCTCCATTTTTTTTAGTCAAGGGAGACTGTCATGGTCATGTGGCCAGCATGACTAAATGCCGAGGGGGCACGGAACACTGTTACCTTCCCACCAAAGTGGTACCTATTTATCTACTAGCATTTGCATGCTTTCGAACTACTAGCTTTACAAGTTATGTTGTTATGGTAACCCTTAATAGACTTATGTTAACATCAGGGCTGAAATGACAAAGCTTTAAGGATTTGTTTATAGTTAAGAAATGGGACGTGGGAGGAAGAGATAATTTGTTGTACTTTAAGATAAAGTTATAAGTTACTTAAATTGTTTATACTTGTGATGAAGTTGGAAAGTCATTTATTTATATACTTGTTTTCTTCTTTTTTTTCTTTTTTTTTCCTATTCTGCTCATTTTTCCTTCTCTTCTGCACATTTTACTCTTTTTATTCTATTTTTTCAGTTTGTATTGGGTTCGCTGTTGTAGTTAAAATCTTTAATAAAATTGCTGCTTAAAAAAATCAATGCAAACAGTGAAATAATAAGCTGCTCAACAGGTTTCATATATTGATATTATTTAAAATCCACAAACCTCTAATGCAAAAAGAAAACGATTTCACATTGGTGTTCTTCTTTCTCAAACTTTCTGGTACCCCTGTCATATCCCTGTCAGGTCCGCCACAGTACTCCAATGCCAAGAATATGTTTTTTTTAAAAACAGAACAAAGGCAGGTCCAGCTACAAAAAGCTTGCCTGTTTCTGCTTTATTACGAGATAACATTCATCTCCCACCACCGAAAGCTGTATTCATTAGGCTATTCTGAATGTTCTGGACGGAGCAAGCTATTTAGCATTCTTCTCTTCCACCAGAAGACGTGCAGATTATAGAAAGAATATTTATATTTATCATTGCAAATACTGAAAATATATGCAGTAGTGAATGACATATCTAAGATTGTATTGAATATGTGTTTCCTCTCCCTTCCTCTTAAAAATATTAAGCCAATACAGTATTTTAAGCCTGGGTCTAGAATTATTTGAGCCACGGGAACTGCAAAATTCAAATATATCATCAACAAACAGTTAATACATTAAAGTATAGTTTTGTTGATATGTTTAAATTAGTTTCATAATCCCTTTGATTCCAAGTTAGCTTTTCATTAAAATTTTTTATCTCCCTCAGTCCCAGTTCCCAACCAGTTTCTGTTCTACCAAATAATCTATTGTACATTGTCCCATGGTTGCTAGAGACATACACAGTCGATTCACTATCCCCGTTCAGGGTAAGCAACATTTGCAACTTACAGAAATAGAGTGAGAAATAGTAACAACATCCCCCAGCAGGATAAGAAAACAAAACAAAACTCTGAGATAAATCTAGTCCATGCCAGTGCTATTCAGTCTAGTTCCCCATAGGTTTCTATTCTTGCAAATACAAACTATCCTTATTTCTGATTGATTGATTGATTCATTCATACATACATACATTGCCTTTTGTCTCTAAACTTCTTAAATCTTTCTTCTGGAGGATTTCATCAGCTTCATTTAACCATGACTTCTTTTTTTCTTTCTTTACATTTGTCATAGCCCAGTCATTCCTCCTCCATATATTTGTTTTATGATTCAGTCTTCATTCATTGTCTCTACAGGACCAGCCACCTCTTTAAGACTCGTTGCTCATTTATGTATTCAACCTATGCTCATTCAACAATCACTCATTAATGACTGTTCCTTCTTGTTTACCACACACTTCATAAGCATTCCACTCCCAGCGACTTCAATTTACCTTTATATTTCTCCTGGCTACTAGGTCTCACTTTTATATAACAAATTGGGCAGAAGCATATTCTTATTCAGGGCCATTTTGCTTGGTTTACTTCATTTCTCGACACCCAAAGTGGTAGAAGAGGAAGCAAAGAAGGAGAAGGCTTAATTTCTCTTAACCAATCACATACTAGCGACCATCCTTCAACCGCCATTTGCACGTTACAATTCCTCCATTCTTTTCCCCAACTTTTGTAAACATTTCTCCAAATTATATGCATTCATCTTTTCGCTCTAGTTTTGCTCTATCATCCATTTCCACTGTAAATCACACTACTTTTTCTTCATTATATTACTTTTCAGATCCATAATCATTATCTCATGCGATAACTGCAAAGCATTCAAGTTCTCAGTTAATAAAAAGACACAATTTCCATATAAATATGCACGTAAGTTCACATCTTCAACCAACAAGCTTCTATTATCTCCTTAAGAACTCTTTATCTATTTTCTGTCTTCCACCCTGCTCAATGCTGAACTATTGAGTAGGTATTCTGTTTACTATCACACATACTTTTCTCCGATCCTTGATTGTAAATTCCATACTACAAAATAATCCATAATTCAAGCGTATTCTTACACTTGCTCTAAATCAACAGATATACATTTCTTTTATCACACACATGTATATTTCACAATGACCTGCTAAAGAGCATAATAAGTCATAGTACTGCAGGACTACAGATAGTTTCAAAAGATTTACAAACCTTGTTTTTCACCACTGTAGATGACCATGCATGTATATTAGACAAAATAAAATTGCTAGCACAACACCCAGCAGACAGACAAAAGCAACGCAAATGAGGTTGATTGATTGCTCATAAAGACTGCAGGCAAATAAAATGATCCTATTAAATAGGTGAATACATTCTGGTTACCCCAACACCCAAAATAGTATGCTGTGTAATATCTTTATTGAACACGTTGAGACAACATTCCCCTGCCTTTGTTAGAAAAATATTGTATATTAAATCCTGGAATAATCTGCTCTCTTAAGAGGCTATATGTAGAACCAGATTTAAAATCAATGAGATGATAATCAGATGTGAATATGAGGGACATACACGTTGTCTGGCATCATATAAAAAAATCCACCAACATAGATTGCCATCTCTTCATGGATAGAGAATATCAAAATAAATCATGCCCCTATCAACAGAGACCTCTGTGGACCTCAAAACAAGAGTTGTCAATGGTCATAAAGCTTCAAAACCAGTCAAAAGACTTTGGCCTTCATAGTTTGTCAGACAATGTACAAATGGAGAAATGCCAACAGCAAATGCAACACCCAGGTCTTGGTCCTTTATTGTAGAAAATGTAAGAAGGAGGACTATACAGAAAAGATAAACAAAGCAGAAATAAGTCTTTGTGTTCCTTAGTGACATTTCTACCTGTGCTGCCTTCCTCAACTAAATGTCCACCATGTCAGTGAGAATCAAAACACAGACCAAAAGCAACCAGAACTTCCAGATCTTTGTTACATCAGTACCAGGTATATTTCAATACTATCCTTCAGAGAAGGATGGATCAGGAAACAGACCAATGGTCTTTCCGAAGCAAAGCATACACTAAAAAAAAGTTGTGTCCACAAAGGCAGGTTTTCCTAATCCTGAATCAGGCTTCTATTTCAGTGGAATGTAAAGGAAGCATTTAAGATTTCTCTGGAGATACTAGGGATTCCTCTGTAAGGCCTCTTTTATTTATAACACTTATCCTGTTTTAATAACATATGAAAGACCAAGAATAACTTTTTTTTAAAATTACAAGCAAAATAAAATCCTAGCATAATAAGTAAAAGGACTGTGTGGTCAATCACACTGTATGCTAGAAGCAAGTACGCAAATAAAATGGTTTTAACCTAGTTCCTAAAACTGTACAGAAAAGGCATTAGGCAAACACATAAACTTTTTCACAAGTGGGTGTCATCAGAGAATGGAGTTCTTTGTCTCACAGAGCTCCAGAAGGGAGAAGGTAAGAAGAACAGCCCTCCAAGATCCCAACTGAGGATGTCTGGAAATCCCTGGCTGCCTGGAATGGCAGGTCTGTCCTGCTGAGTGACTGAGTCAAAAAGCTGGCAAGGAGGGGGCAATGGAGGCGGTCCTTGAAGAGCTTTGACAGACTCGGTCCTATCAGCAAGCAGACGGAGTTAACCCATTTCTGGAGGCTATATCCACCACTATGGAGAATAAAGTGTTTTTTCTTGGAAGTTAAAAAAGTTTTTAAAAGTTAATTTTTTCAACTGATTTATATATACAGATAGTGAAACAAGTATCTATGAGACATTACAAGGGCAATAATGTTTCTATAGTGGATTATAGCCAGTAAGGATAGAGCTCTTTCTATTTATAATATGCACAGAGATCCATTAAAAGGAAGGGAAGAGGCAATCTCTACTGATTTCTTTTTCAACTGCAGCCCCACATCATTTCCTGTTCCATTCCATACCTGCTTTCCAAGAGGAACATGGGACAAATTGATGAAAATCAGATCCACTTTCCATTCTTGCAATGGAAACATTTTGTAAGTAGAATTCCATTTGCGAAAAGTGAGGATCCAACCGAGGATTATTTGTTTGCCTCAGTCATCTATAACTATTGAAGAATCATACTATAACTCAAACTAAAGAATGCAAATAATGTATAGTAAAGGTAAAGATTCCTCTCACGCATATGTGCCAGTTGCTCCTGACTCTAGAGGTTGGTGCTCATCTCCATTTCAAAGCAGAAGAGACAGCGCTGCCTGAAGACGTCTCCGTGGTCATGTGGCCGGCATGACTAAATGCCAAAGACACATGGAATGCTGCTACCTTCCCACCAAAGGTGGTCCCTATTTTTCTATTTGCATTTTTATATGCTTTCGAACTGCTAAGTTGCAGAAGCTGGGACAAGTAACGGGAGCTCACTCTGTTACACGGCACTAGGGATTTGAACCCCCGACCTTTCTAATCAACAAGCTCAGCATCTTACCCACTGTCCCTTACGTCCCTTAATATACATAAATAATGTATACATAATTCAATTGCCTGATTATTTTTCAAAAGTAATTTGTCCGGACAGAAAACTTTGGCTGATGTGAAAATGCTATGTGTATTAAACCTTTAAATTATTAGACTCATCAACACTTTCTTGGCAATTCCCGTAAGACAGTAGTAATTTCTGAGTGTCATGACCTCATTGGAGCACAGTTTGGAGGAGGAACCGGGACCAACCAACAGAAATGGCATGTCTCCCCTAGCATGTTTGGAGAAGCCAGTCTGAGGATGATGCTGTCCTAGGCCCCTCAAGCATTATGTGAGGTGGTCGACTAAACGGAGAACTGCCTGCCTTCACAGACACAGGGGAGGAACAGCTGCTGACAAGTAATGGTGATGATAGGCAGCAGATCCCCTCTGATGAAGAACAGCTGCCTCCGCTACTTGATCCAAGGACACGAAGAGCGGGGTGTAGGCAAGCTCAGGGAAGGGCTGCAAGGCTACTCGTGAGGTTGCCCCACCCCTCACAAGGAGTGGAATGACTTAAGGAGAAGCCATGGGGAGTTAGTCTTTGCCAGGAACAATTGTTTGCTTTGGGTTATCCTTCCCCAGCATTGACTTGTGCCTTTGGCCTTTCCTTGCTTTGAAAACTGCTTTGTGCCTTTTGTCTTGGACCTTGCTCTTGTCTTTTGATCTGCTTTTGGCCCTTTGCTCTGCCTTTAGAACTACCTCTTGCCTTTTACCTTGTCTTTGCCTTGTCCTTTGTCTTGTGCCTAGACTCTGCCTTATGGATTTGCTTAGCAAGGTGGACTGGACTTGGAACCTGGACCTTTCCCTATGAATGTGCTCCTACTCTGGAGTTTATTTGTAATATAGAGACTGTTTAGGGAATAGAGGGTGTCTGCCTTCAGGATAGCATGGTGGTGGAGATTTACCAGTCATTGGAGGCGGTTTGCTGGACCATTTATTGAGAGCAATAAAGGACTCTCTTAGAGTCTTGCCTTGTCTTGACCATGTGGGTCATAACAATGATTTGGGTTTTAAAACTATATATTATTTTATATATAGTTTTAAAACCCAAATCATTGTTATGACCCACATGGTCAAGACAAGGCAAGTCTCTAAGAGAGTCCTCATTTAAGTAATGCCTCCATCATTGGAAAAAACATACTGAGTCAAGATGAGTGGAACTCTATTATTGAACTCATATTTAACATAACCATTTGGTTAGCTACTGAAGAAACATGATCATAGCAGTAACTCTTTTATGTTAATTGGTTTTTCTGCAAAAATATATCTTCCTAGGCCAGCAATATTGCCATAACCAAAATGTCTTTCCATCGCATATTTCTGGAATTGACAAATTAAATTTATCCCAAATTGCTTCTTATGCCATCCAAAACATTTTATAATATTGTGTTTGGAAGTAAGGTATGTCCTACATGTTATCAACTGTCTAATATTAAGAAATAAACAGGAGAACTGAGCTTTATAATTATACCAAATTAAGTCTGCCTTCAACATAATTAAAAAACATCATTTCTACATATCTAAATACAGTACTTCCTATGTTTAGCCATGTTAAAATTATATATGTTGCATATCTGAGAAAGAAAAATAAATTGCAAAGCAAATAATATTGTAAGAATACAAGAATGTAACAGAAACCCCAAAGAAAATGTTTCTAGAAATTGTCTTAATTTTTTTCAAATTTTATGTAGTTTAATTGGTAGTTGGTAACACAACATTTTCTCTGAATTACTTACATCACTTCCTTATTTCTGCGTGGACCTTCAAAAGGTCGAAATGGTAGACTTCCAGTTGCAGCATGATAAAAGGTCACTCCAATGCTCCACAAGTCAACTGTTGCTCCATACTTCTTTTGGTGGTCCTTCCGCAATACTGCTCGCTCATACATGTCAGGATGCTCAGGTTCAAAGCGGGAAACAATACATGTCATAAAAACCCTAGGGCTATATTATAGAGAGCACCAGAGACCATAGGTTTCTATATACCGTGTTTCCCCGAAAATAAGACAGGGTCTTATTTTCTTTTGATCCCCCAAATATGGCTGTGGTCTTATTA
>JANHFT010001712.1:80909-101922 GCA_032467955.1 Pseudoxenodon macrops
GAGAGGAAGTACCACAGTGGGGGAAAAATAAGGTATTTATATCAATTGCTCAGAGTTTATGCATTCATTTCTTTAGAAGGCCATAACTTCCCCTCTTTACTGACCTTCTAGAGAAAGTGCAATACAGCATTTTCTTTCTTTCTTCAGTTCAAAAACCTCTCTTGGTGTGCTTTGGTTGATTCCTACATTGCAGAGACTGTGTGAACGTGGTGGTAATTTTTTTTTCCTTTATAAGAGACCGGCAATGACTGGTTATGGGGGAGAGCATTGTTTTATGCTTGGCCCCAGGCAGCACAATGCCTTATTCCAGCCTTGATGTCAAAAGACAAGATGGAGATAAATCTCAAGCGGTCTGCCTAGGTTGTCAGTTTGCCGGATGACCTCTGGCTAGCCTATATATGAGTGCTAAACTGCATAGACAATGCTTCCTTCTTAGCAGGGGTGGGCTGCTGAGGGTTCGCAGGGGTCCGGGAGAACCTCTAGCTAAGATTCTGTGCAATTTGGAGAACCCCCAAATTCCAAATCCCCACCTGCCCCTCCCCTCCCATGAGTCTCCACGTGGCCCGTTTTGGGTGCAGGTAAGTGCAGGGCGTGTGCAGAGGCCTGGGGAGGGCAAAAAATGGGCCTATTGGAAGTTCAGGAAGGTCCATTTCCGGCCTTAAGAGGGACTCCGGAGCCTGGGGAGGCCGTTTTCGCCGTCCCGGAGGCTCAAGGGAAGCCTCCAGAGTCAGGCAAAAATGCCCCCTTCACCATGGCGCAGGAAGCTGACTAGGCCACACCACCCAGCAACCAGGCAGACACCCCTTGGGGCTATGCCATCCTATTTAGCCACATTTTCGAGTCCGGGCACATGCGCGGGAGGCGCACGCAAAAACATAGTGCATGTATGGAAGGCCAGGTGCATGCGTGGAAAGTGCACGTACGAGAAAAGTGCATGCGCTGAAAGCCAGCGACATGCATGGAAGGCGCGCACATGTGAAGCGAGCATGCATGTGAAGCAAGCGGGTGCGTGAAGCGAGTGGGCAGCGAACCGGTAGGAAAAATATGTGAAACCCACCCCTGGGCTCAACTATGGTCAAGGACTACCTGTAGTAGGTGAAGGTTTTTCCCTGGTTTGGTTTTAAGTCATATTATCCAGTTTTGGAATGGTTTCAATAGTAAATGATCTTCTGGCATTACTCTTCTGCCTTTTTCCATCTGAGAAAACGCTGCCATGCTCATCCCTTTCTTCTCATTTCCAAGGCATAGATTTTCTGTTGGAATTATATGGCTTTTAAAAATAATTTGGCTGAAACACTGTGCCTGGGACTTTTAGACCGGCTTTCTATTATCGTAACTCCTTCCGTTAAGGAAAAGAAAAGAAAAAGAAACCGAGGGGGAAATATATATATAAATATATAAATATAACAAATGGAACTGTTTCATTAGCCAGAAATATCTCAGATATAGACAGCCATAAAAATAGATTGGTTTTATAGCAACACGCACAGCAGAGAAAATTACCCTACATCGCAAGGGTTCACGGATGCTCTTTGGTAAATCACCTACTTTTTCATCCAGGGAAAGGTGAAATTGCTGAAAGGTAAATGCTAGGTGGGTAGCCTGGAGCAGCAGAAACAGTTCACATTATAGCTAGTTTTGCTCTGCACTTCCTATGTTGCTGTATTGCTAATCCCTAGCTCTTTCATACAGCAACCACGGTATCGTGCAGGCAGGGGAGGAAATAGAAAACACAGTAGAAGTAAATCCACAGGCTAATTGTTTCCCAGCAATCAAATCTCTCTTGAGCACCAAAAATTACTCTTAGAGATTTTAAATACATTTCTCTTTATATGGAAAGAAAGAAGTTTGAATGTTCCAGTCAAAGGACCATGAATCAGAATGTTCCAGCCAGCCAGCCTTTTTATTTATGTATTTATTTATTTATTTATTTATGACAGGGCATTTACCAATCGTGGAAAAGACTTATAAATAGATTTCTTCCATTCTGCTGCTAGTTTGGTACTGAACATAACTAAGAGTCTTCTGTTTACAATTACTAATTTATCACTTGAAGCTTGCCTGGATCACAGTTCCCGGGATCCAGGCAAGCGCCGTGATGGCGCAGCGGTTAGAATGCAGTATTGCAGGGTAATTCTGCCAACTGCCAGGAGTTCGACACTGACTGTCATCCTTCTGAGGTCAGTAAAATGAGGACCCAGATTGTTGGGGGCAATAGGCTGACTCTGTAAACCGCTTAGACAAGGCTGCAAAGCACTATGAAGCAGTATATAGGTTTAAGTGCTATTGATTTTATCAAATCCATGAAATATAGTCTTAAGAGAACATCTTAGTCTTACGAAAGGATTGCACTGTGTATACGTAGGGTTATTGGCAAAGATGGAGGAGTTGGCAAAAATGATGTTATTTGCAATAAGTACAAAGTAGTAGGAGGATATGACCCAGATGTTGTTTTATCGATGGTCTAATTAGCATATATAGCATGAGACACTTTTGTCTTGGTAACTGCAAGACACATTTCAGGGGATTGTATTTAATCATCTCTGGTATGGTATACGCTGACATTTAATTAGATAAACTGTTCAATCTCTATGCAAAAGATTAAGCAGATACATTTGGCAATATTAAAGAATGAAGTATTCAAAATCCGGTGGGTAATCACTTCAAGAAGACAACCTTTGAGAGAAGGAACTACAAAAATAATTTTCAGTATAAAACAGGATTTTGTTAGAAAGTTAAATCATCTAAAAATGAAGAGGTCTTGTGGCACAACATATGTTAACAGTATAGCTCAGTAGAAGAGCTTGGAGATTTCAAAGCAGGTAGCAAATGAGAAATAGGTTGGCTTGGAGTTCCCGGGCATTCATTACCTATCAGATAATATTTTTAGATGCACAAAGAATTTAGCGTGAGCTCAGAGGCAGGCACAAAAGTGATAAGGACCACACTGTTGTATCTTACAAATGATAAAGGAGCAAGAAGATACAATTGTTAAGAGTACCAGTTTACAACCAAGAGACCATGAGTTGTAGTACTGTCTTAGGGCCAGAGCCAACTGAGTGATTTTGGTTCAGTCATTCTCTCTCAGTCCTAAGAAATTCCCAAGAAATGTTGCCCAAATGGTTGTCAGAAATCAAGACTCTCTCACTCTCTCTCTCTTTCTCTCTCTCTCACACACAAACACAAATAATTGGAAGGCTGAATGACTGTAGAACCTATATCAATAAAGCAGCATCAGTGGTGGGTTGCTACTGGTTCGCCCCGGATCGGACGAACCGGTAGTGGCGGTGGTGGGAGGCTCTGCCCACCCACCCGGACATCATCATGGATTATCTGTGCATGTGCAGAAGTGCTGTGTGTGAGCAAAGCAAGCGAACATGCATTCACAGTCCCAAACTGGTAGTGACGGTAATTGAAACCCACTACTGGGCAGTAGCACCCTCTCCCACTTTAGAAACTCATGTTTAAGAACACACTTGTACATGTATATCGAATGATTACCACTCAATCAAGGCAACAAATGTGTTCTGACCTAAGCTTCACCAAATCAAGAAACAGACTCTTTGTCCCGAAAAAAAAACCTCCTTTTTTTCAGGCTAATGTAAATTCCTAGCATTCACATCCAGCAAAGTCCTGGCAAACAGTCTTTCAAGGGTGAACTGTAACCACCGATCTTATCAGTCCTTGGATAGTTGCCAGGCTGATAGCTTCCAGGCACAACGCTGTACAAGGAAGTACTTGGCAAGAAGTCTCTGTGAGGCACCAACTAAGATAAGCAAATCTTCACACTAATAAACGAACTAATTATCTACTGCAAACACCTTTTGCTCCTATTTATTCCCTATGCGAGCGGCCATTCAGTGTCCCCTTGTGCCTTTACTCCTGAGTCGACCTCTGTTCCTTAATTGTTCCCTTCTCCTGAAAGCTCTGCGCATCAGGAACAGGCTCCAGCTGTTCTTCTGCCCCACTTATCTCTGACTCCGAAGGTAGTGTTGGACGGCCCTAGCACCATCTCTCCCTCCCACACAGAGCCCTCATCAGAAACTTCCCCCGACTCCAGGACTGGCCCATGTCCCTCCCCAACTCCTCACTGTCCGAGTCTGCCACCAGCTCTGCTGGTCGCTGGCGGTCAACAACACTACCTTCCTTTTTCTACAAAGTCTGAAAGGAACATGTTTAGGAAAAATACTTATTATTTTTAGCGTTTCTCACATGATCATAGAATCATAGGGCTGGAAGGTACCTAAGAGGTCAACCCCCTGCTCAAAGAGGTATACCAGCCCAGACAAATGGTTGTCCAATCTCTTCTTGAAAACCAGTAGTGATGGATGCCATTGATTAACTATTCTCACTATCAAAAAATAAATAAATCCTTGCTTCTAGTTTGGATCTCTCTTATATAAGCTTCCCCTCATTACTTCTTGTCCTGCCCTCTGGTGCTTTGGAGACTAGGTCCATCCTTTCTTCTCTGTGACAGTCCCTCAAGAAGACAGTTATCATGTCTCCCCTAATCCTTCTGTTTGATAGACTTAGACCTACCTAGCTCCCTCAACCATTCGTCATAGAATTCATCTTCCAGATCCTTTATCACCTTCGTTGCAGAAGTGTAAAGCTTTAAGAAGAGCCACAAGAGAAGTACTAAGATTTTACATTTCTAACATTGAGGTAGTCTTTTTGTGGTTTGGCTTGGCTTCTCTTGGCTCAGCTTTTAAGTCATGGGGAAGTTTTCACGAGAAAGGAATAAGCAAAGATATAACGGACGTGTTGATACTGTAGACGTGTTGATACTACAGATGTACCATGGTTCTTAATTGCTGAAAGTTTGCAGCTATGGAGATTTCTCAGAGTGCCCTAAAAGCGGAAAAGGACCATCGGGGGGGGGGGGGGAACCCAACTATTTGTTGTTTTATTTTTAAATGGGTTTAGGCAGTTTAACGGCCACATTTTTTAGAAATCTTGTAACGTTTGAAAGTTTTAATGGCAAAATTAAATGTATACCAACCGTAAAATACTAGCTTAGAAATAAATAAAAATGCAGCTTCAGTTAGGTACATGATAGTGGTGGGATTCAGCCAGTTCACACCTATTTGGGAAAACCAGTTCTTAACTTTCTAAGCAGTTCGGAGAACCGGTTGTTGGAAGAAATCGCATTTTGGTTTTTTCCACTTTACAAGGCTAATCCTGTAAGGAAGGCAGGAAGGAAACATTCTGGAGTTGTTTCTAGCCTAATCTTTATTGCCCTGCCTACGGAAACTGCCTCTCCGGTTAACCCTTATAACATTGTAACAGCTAAGGCGAAGCGCCCATCGATGTGAGTGACGTTGAGTTGGCTACACCCACACGGTCACATGACCACCGAGCCACGCCTATCCAGCTGGTCATTAGGGCAGAGAACCGGTTGTTAAATCGTTTGTACCCACTGGGGTACATCGCAACTTTCCAAATTAAGTTCTGATGACCTTCCAAGGCTTTTGATTTCCCACCCGTTTCACTTAACAACCCGTATTCCTCACTTAACAGCTGCCGTGATTCACTTAGCAACCGTGGCAAGAAAGATCATAAAATTGGGGCAAAATTCGCTTAACAACTTAACCATGGAAATGTTGGACTCAGTGAGAAATGTGGTCGCACATCGAGGACGGTCTAGACTTTTTGGCTGCATCTCAGTTGAAGCAAACTGCATCTCCTGGAGCTAAGGGAGGAAAAAACCAATAACGTCGTAAATCAAATTGTTTCGTTTCATTCACAGGTTCCTGCATGCACAAACACACACACACACACACACACACAAAGAGAAATGCAGAGGAGTGTTCTTTTATTCTTAGCCGTGTCATTGTTTTTCTTGGAATGAAACAGCCCTGCTTAGTCTTGGCAGCCTTCTTGAAGAAGAAGAAAAAAAAATCACAGAAGAAAATTGGAACTCTGCATTGTTCTTTTTCCAGCCATTTAATGAGACTTCTGTTATTTCTCGCGAAAGAACCTATTTGCATATATTCCCAGACAGAAACGTGGAAATTAGGGGATCATTTTCATTGCAGAACCTGTCTGGCTATTACACGGTTTCTATTTATTTAATAAAAGGGAGGGTTTTTTTTCTAGCGTGCTCAGATGGTAGGCATGTTCACTGACACGCCAGGAAGGTGTGTGCGTGTGTGCATGTGTGTGTTTGTTTGTTTAAACATGTCTGTCAGGAAGGTGATTACTTATTTTCTTTTTTAATGTTTTTTTTTAAAATCCAGATTTAGGTCGTTCCCGGGAACTGCAGTATGTTTATGTGGATAACAACGCTCACCTTAAAGGTCTCCCTTCTTACCTTTATAACAAAGTCATTGGTTGCAATGGGTAGGTACTCAAATGAAGCCTACAAAGATAAAATTGCCGGGGATCCTTTTATCTTGTAAATCTCTTTCATAAATTTTATGTTGGATTATTTAACCTGTTGAATGACAGACAGTCCTATGCTTTAAAGGAATTTAGCTGTAACGTCTGCTCCGTTCAGTTGTATTAAATCTCCTACATTTATTTTCTCACGATGAAATGCTTGTAGAGCTTAGCCCTGCCTCCGGTGCTGTTTCTTGATCTTCTAAGACAGGGAAATGTTGGACCTGAGACTTAGTATGAATAAAATAGAAGTGTTGAGCTAAACCTGCATTTTTCCATAGGTGTTTTATGGTAGTATTCTCTAAATTTGCTTTGTAACACACGGTTCTATGGATCTGAAAGTCATGTATTCTATAGAACAGGGGTTGGCAACCTTAAACACTAAAGGTCCTAACCGGAAGCCCCCCCACCATTCAATTCTGGAACTGACCGGAAGTCCGGTTCCCCCACCATAGAGTCCCCTCCTAGCACGGCGTCCTTTTTCCTCTACCTGTCCTAACCGAAAGCCCTATCAATTGTGGAGCTGGCGACAGGGAACCGCAACAGAGGGATGAAAGAGCCACATGCGGCTCCAGAGCCACGGGTTGCTGACCCCTGAATGATATTGATAACTCCCTAAAATGGCACCTTCCAGATCCAATAGAAGAGAAATCTCTGTAGCTCAGGATTGAACGATGGAGTCCTTGGTGCTCCCTAAGCTTAGTTGTCTACTTGAAGGCGTTTTATTACCCAACTATGTAACATCAGCAGTGCTAGAAAGGAGTGGGGTTTGTGGAAAGGAAGAGGAGGAGGATGGTGAGGTCCTTGGTGCTCTCTGATCTTGGTTATCTGCTTGCAGGCATTTCATTATCCAACTAAGTAACATCATCAGTGTTAGAAGAGGATGGAGTTTGCTCTCTATTTATATAATATATACAAACGGCTTGCCCCGTCAGCCTATGGAGATTCTCAATCATCCAGGTCATGGTTGTCCCAAAGGTGTTTTTTCCCCAAAAAAAAGCAACCAGACTTTCTTGTTTTGTTTTGTTTTGTTTTTTCTTTGAAAAAGTTTGACTTCTCATCCAAGAGGCTTCTTCATCTCTAACTTCCTGGTGGAGAAAGATTTATATTCTTTGCAGTCACTAGTTCTTCGAAAGTCATTGAGGCCACTTGGGGATTTACCTGTCTCCTCCAGGGAGTCACCTGAATTAGAGTAGAAACAGGTATGGAACCTTTTTGGGACTGCTGAAAGGACGTAGGTGAAGTTGTATCCTCCTTCTTCTGTTGAAGGAGGGAGGACTGTTCAGTCTTAACACAGAGGGCCTCTTTTATTCCTCTTTTGAAGACTTCAAAGTTCGCATTCTGGACAGAGAGAAGCACTGGTTTGTTGCTCATGAACCCTGGTGGCGCAGTGCAATCGTGGGTTTCACTTACCTTCGCTACGGGTTCAGAGCTGTGAACGCGCATGCGTAGAGCGTCTTTGATGATGTCCGGGCGGGTGGACAGAGCCTCCCGCCGCTACCGGTTTGCCCAATCCGGGCTGAACAGGTTGAAATCCACCACTGGTGCAGTGGTTAAAATGCAGTACTGCAGGCTACCTCTGCTGACTGCCAGCTGCCTGCAATTTGGCAGTTCGATCCTGACCGGCTCAAGGTAAACTCAGCCTTCCATCCTTCCGAGGTTGGTAAAATGAGGACCCAGATTGTTGGGGTAGCAAGAGGCTGGCTCTGTAAACTGCTTAGAGAGGGCTGTAAAACACTGTGAAGCGGTCTATAAGTCCAAATGCTAAGTACTATTGCTATTTTCATTTGAGCAAGGTTGGCTCAACCTTCCATCCTTTCGTGGTCGGTAAAATGAGGACCCAGATTGTTGGGAGCAAGAGGCTGGCTCTGTAAAACCTCTTAGAGAGGGTTGTAAAAGCACTGTAAAGCGGTATATAAGTCTTAAGCGCTATTGCTATTTTCATTTGAGCATTTAAGATGACTGATGGCAAACAACCAAACCCAACACCAAGAGCTTCACACCTTCCCAGGTTTTTTAGAACACACTTCCCAACGCTCCCAGTAGAATTCTGCAATGGGGAATACAGTTTAGCACATCTGGAGTGCGATTCAAGTTTTATTTCTGCCTCCGGAAAGTGTACTGGATACCACTTGCTTGCTTTTCCGTATTAAGATGGGCCATTTTGTAGCCAAGCGTATTCCCTCAGCAAACAGAACAACATGCCTCTGTTTAATTTGGATTGATTCATAATTTGAAAAGCATCCTTCTGTATGCTTCAGGCAGTGTTGGCAGAACTTGAAAGCATGCACATGAGATGACATGGCAACTGCTGGTATAATCCCCTTAGGTCTGAATTGCCTTCTGTCAGGTGATTCTGTAAATAGATCCAACGAGTCCTGCTCACGTTGGACAAAGAGAGATTTTTATCTCCAGGAGTTGAATATTCGTAAACACCAGCCGCAGAAGTTAAATCCTTAGCCCTGTTGGGAGAAACAGGCTAGGAGTCGATCCGTGAAAGATAAATGGGTTCCTAGAGATTCCATGTTCTTGGAATTGTTGAATGAAAAAGGATTACATTCCGGTGGGAAACAGCAACATTAAAAACAAGCGACAGCTCTTTATGAAAATTAAACACATGTCCTTGTTTCTCAATTCAAAGCAGGCCTTGGAAGATTGAGAAAACATAACCTAAACGAGTGTTGCTGTGTTACTTCTTACACACTGCAGTTATCCTAAAGGCTTAAGGAGAAAACATACCGGGTCAAATTCGTTGTCATTTGTAAGACTTTTTGAGAAAGCAGTTGAATTGCATAAGGGTCTCCTCCTTAACAGAATGCCACTCACGGAGACCCCGGGAAAATAAAGACTCCTGCGGAAAAGCTTATAACAAGATAACCAGCCTTCCCCCTATCTGACTGGATTTGCAAAGTACACAGGTTGTCTCTCAGGGGCTTTGAGAGATGTGGCAGCCTGCAGGTACGGTGCTGGCATTAGATGCTGATCAAAGTGATGCAATATCTTTTAGCCACCTGGAGCGCATGGCAATCTGCAGCTTAGAATGCCAAGTATGTAAAGTGAGTAAATATATACCTTTCATGATCTGAAATGTTGGTTGCTAGAGCCAGTGCAAAACCAAATTGCAGAACCAGCTCTTTTTCTATTCACGTCTTGTCATTTAAATTCTTTTAATGTAACCAGATTCTGGAAATCTACCTTTACTTAGTTTTTTTTTCTTGCTTCTCTCTTCAGGAGTCCCTTGGTGCTCTCTGAGCTTGGTTGTTTTCTTGCAGACGTTTCATTACCCAAACCAGGTGCTAGTTTGCTAGTCAGTGCTAGTTTGGGTAATGGAACATCTGCAAGAAAACAACCAAGCTCAGAGAGCACCAAGGACCCCATACTAGTCCTCCTCCTCCTCCTCTCTGCATACCCCATTCCAGTGGTGAAATCCAATTTTTTTACTACCGTTTCTGTGGGCGTGGCTTGTTGGGTGTGATGTGGCTTGGTTGGCATGGCAGGAAAAGGATACTGCAAAATCCCCATTCCCTCCCCACTCCTGGGGGAAGGATATTTCAAAATCTTCATTCCTACCCCACTGGGAAGCCAGCCAGAGCTGATATTTGCAGGTTCTCCGAACTACTCAAAATTTCTCCAGAATCTGTCAGAACCTGCTAGATTTCATCCCTGCCACATTCCCTTCTACCACTGATGATGTTACCTAGTTGGGTAATGAAATGTCTGAAAGAAAACAACCAAGCTTAGCAGGGGTGGGTTCTAACTTACCTCACCACCGGTATTGCTTCCTCCCGCGCCGCGTGGGCGCGCCTAGTGGGCACGCACAGTGCTACGCACTGCAAAGAAATTACCCCAAAAAAGCTGAAAACAAGATGGCAACGCATGCACGGTGCCGGAAACTCTGCTTCTGCGCATGTGCAGAAGAAGAAAAACGGGAAAAATCCCCCCCCAAAACCTCCCAAAAAAAGATGGCAGCGTCCACGGACCAGAACATTTCCGTGATGTCATCAGCGGCTTACTACTGGTTTTATAGAACCGGTAGGAACCCACCTCTGAAGCTTAGAGTGCACCAAGGCGCCCTCATGTCAACCCCGAGCTATAAATATTCTCCCTTACTGGTAATTTTCTGTTGGGACCTTATCCGTTTGTGTTGATTAAAACACTTTGGAATCAACGCCCTCGTGTACAGTTGCCATATTTACTTCTATCAGGCCTTGGAGCAAGCTGCTGCTTGTCTTTTGGAAGTGTAATTGCTTGACATCTGCCAGCCTGATTAAAATGGATGAAGTCAAGTCGGGGATGTCACACTTTGCAAGTTTCTTGTCGGCAAGTTAATTTTCCTTCCTGCATCATAATCTTGGGCACCTTTCTGCAAATATATGAGACATTTTCAGATTGCTGCCATTGTTGCCAGGTTTTGCACACTGAATTAATCCGTATTTGGGAACTGACTTGATTTTGACTTAGAATACAGGTGGTCTTCGACTTTAGGGACCTTTAGTGACCACGGTCATAAATATGAAACCAGTCGCCAAGCGCCTGAATTTTGATCACATGACCACGGGGATGCTGCAACAGTCATGAGAAGCGTGGTCCTAAATCACATTTTTCAGTGCCCTTGTCACTTTGAATGGTCACTAAATGAACTGTTGTAAGTCGAGGACCACCCGTCGTTTGGATGGTATGCCCTCCCTGTCCCTCTTTTCATCAAGGGTCAGCCAGTTAATTATTCAACAAGAAATGTATTTAATGCAGATAATGCCTTTTCTTCTCCGCCTGGGTCTCTTTGAAACGATCTGTGAGGCTGTCCAGTTTTGATTGCATGACTTGGTTGTTCTTTTACGTCAGCGGTGCATCCGTCAGCTCCTCTTCAGCAGAGTGATCCGAGAGAACAACATAATAGCAATAGTGCTTAGACCTATATACTGCTTCACAGTGCTTTACAGCCCACTCTAAGCGGTTTACAGAGTCAGCTTCCCCCCCCCCAACCATCTGGCTCCTCATTTTACCCACCTCAGAAGGATGGAAGGCTGAGTCAACCTTGTTTCATCATTTTGCTACAATGTTTTTGTCTTGTTTTTTTTAATTGTTAGCCATGTAACAAGATGGCAGCTGTATAAATTGAATATGTAAAATAAAAATGCATATATTTTACTAAATAGCAATAAAATTAGCATTTTAAAATTATAATCATAGTATATCATTTTCTCTTATTTTTATCCTGCCACAACATGGTCAGTGCAGAAATACACTGCAGAAATTTTAGTAAAGGAAAAAGTATTAAGGCCAATTAACAAAAGAGTGGACATTCTTCTAGGTAGTACACTTTTGAGTTCCTGCAGGAAACAAGACAGAATCAAGGACAGGTGACTGCTTGTAGTGCTGTTGTTATTTTTCAAAATGTGCTTTCGTAAGAAAGTGATGCTTTATGGCGTTGATCACTTAGTCCCTGTTGCTCTTTTCAGTTGTCAGTAGACTATATTTCCCCCTCTGCTATTAATTTTACTTATTCATTCATTATTTTTAATGATTCCTTAGCTGATTCAAAAACAGAAAGTTACCATCTGTTTAATGACATTCCTTTTTAATGCAATATTTACCAATATTTCATCTGTCAGTCAATTAAACGGTTAACAGGAGTTAACTAATAGGCTGGCTGAGTACTGAATTAAGACAGGAATGTGTCTCTGACCCCATATCCTTAACAATTAACAAAATTAATAAGCAATGTCTTTCTTTCAATTTCCCTGTCTGGAAATATTCCATCATCCATCAGATAGGTCGAATAGGTTTCAGATCTCACCAATCCTGACAAATACATTCTAAAGTACATGCTTTTTCGTGGCTCAGTGTGATAGAAATAGTGTCCTAGGAAGCAGAAATTCAAAACAGAATTACAAGTACGCCAAATCATTTAATTTAAAGCACATGTGTTCAGTTCACAAAGGTGAGCCAAATATTTTGGTGTTAAATATATAAATAATAAACAGAATAATGGGATGCACAATATAATCTCCTGTAACAGTTTACTTTGGAACTGACCTTACAAGAACTATTTCACCCTGCTTATTAATATGGTTGACCTCAAACATCTTCTAAAGCCATACTCATAAGGTGGCAATATAATGTTATCTTTTATCCCATTTCTTCAATACATTCTGTCTGATTGGGGAGTATAAACTGATTACTAAATGTATTAATTCATAATTCAAATGAATTGATTCAGTGCAGTGTGCTGTGTGTTTTATCAATACATGGTCTATTTGTATTCAAGTTAACATATTTTCTCATTGACCTTTATATTTAGTCTTGGAGATTAACATACACACAATTAATGTACTCCTCAATTAACAGAGTAGCAGACAAGCACTAACACTAACAGACTAGCAGTAAAATCAAACAAGTTTATACAAATACCATATGTTTTTGTGATGTGAGGAAGACAAATAAAAACATCCATAGCTTGCCAGTCAAAATTTGTCTAAATTTTCCTAGAAGGTCAATATGTTTTTCTTATTCATGTACAAAATATACATGATGATGAAAATATACATGAATGGTGAACAGAAGTTTATAGGTTGTGTGAGTAACATGGTGTGAGCAGGTTGATATATTCTGTTTTACTGCAAACTTTCATTCTCTGTCTTGCCTGCAGGTGGCAGTGTCTAACTGTCTGTTTGCTACAAAAGCAGGTTTGAAAAATGCCCAAAAGGCAGAAGAGGCAAATGGAGTAAACAAGATGAAACTGAAAATCTTTTCACTCAAGAATGTGCATGTCTTCCTCCCAGCTCAAAAAGGCAGAGAATTGGTAGGAATGATAACAGCTTTCAGATGGGATCAGTTGAATGCCAGGTTTGGCATCTCATCAGCAGTTACAGCCTGTCCTAAGGACAGTAAGAAAACAAAACACAAGACCATAAATTCTAGTCGTTTTGTTTTTCAAAAGAAAGACAGTCAAAGGATCTGGAATCTGGAAAATGTAATGCAGATGGAAATTGTAAAAACATGTTTAAAAAAAATAGAAACAGAAAAGGTCATGAATTAAATTAGGTTCTTAGAGCATCACAAGAGCTTTAGTATCTAATGGTGGTTTTCTCTAAACGTTGTTTGTATGCCTGGCCTGGAGATAGATGGAAATTTTAGATTCTGTGTTTTTATTAGGTCTATTCTCATGATTGTCTTGAGTTTGTGGTAAATGCAGTTCTAGGCTAAGCCACAAGATCTGCTCTATTGCCACTAGCTGAGCACACTATGAATGACATCAGCTCTAAAGTTAGGACAGATCAGTTTGGCATGAAAGCAATCGCATCTGATTTGCAACCAATTTGATATCACGGCCAACAATAAATATTCTGGTGACAGGAAACTTAAAATAGGTTTATTACCTCATAAAATGGCCTCAGACCAAAAAGATCACTTTATTCTCTGGAACAACCTGAGAGATTTACAAGAACTCTCAGTGAGGGAGCAATCAATATCATCTACCTTTAAATCAGATTTTATTGTTGTAAATTGATTTCCATACCATTATCATTAGGAAGCAGAAGAAAAATATTGCAGAATGACTCAACCAGTCAATCAGTTTCTTTTGTTATGCTCATTGACCAGACTTTTCATGACAACAGTTGTAAAGCACAAAATGTGTAAAAAAGTGTGCTTACTAAATAAATGGTACTAAATAAGATCTAGAAAATGAAGTTGTAGGAAACATAACTGACACAGGGTGTCCTGTGCTTATGAGAAGCTCAGGGAAGATGACTCCTAGGCCATTCAGGTTTGAAGTCTGAGGATGGGCAGCCTGCATGGAGGGGCTTGAAACTTGGCAATTTTAAATATTGTAGAATTCAACTCTCAGAATTCCTCAGCCAGCATGAGGTATTCTGAAGAATTTGGGGAATTGAAGTTCACAAGTCTTAAAGTTGCCAAGTTTGGTAAGTCCTGGAATAGAGATAAGGCCAAGAGTCTAATTTTAATTAAAACAAGGAGTTAACTGAAGGCCCATTTCACTATATCTCCATACAGTTTGTGTTGCCAAGCTATTTTAGTGAGGCTAGAACAAGAAGAAACCTTAAGGGTACCTTTTGGATACATAAGACAAAAGGTCAATATAACTGTAACAAACAATGTTGTTTTAGTCTCATAATAAACTAAGTATAGTGCTTCAATCACTCTCATGATTAATGTGTTCTCTCTCTCCCTTTGAACATAGTTTACAAAATGCTTATTTACATTGAGACTGAATGGATTTTCTATCTGCCATCTTTATGTATCAAAGCCCTGGACAGACCAATTTAAAACAGCTTGGTGCATGAAGAAAAATCTTTCATTGTGAATTCATTGCCTTCTCCTTTAAAGAAATGGCAGAACAGAATCCAGATTTGGCAGAAGACTCTTAATGTTTTTGAATGGTTCAGGAAGGCCATTCAAGCATCTTTTGATGAGGCCTAATTGTTAAACGGAGTCTTGATATACGTCTGTCTCCAGAATGTTTGGAATGCAAAAGCTTAACAGAGTTTGAAGGAGGTGAAACAATCTGTCCCTCTTTTTATAAGGTCATAAGTGAGGGCTGATGTAAAATATACACGTGTGGGAAAGAACAAAGAAGCAGTCTAGAACAGGGGTCTCCAACCTTGGCAACTTTAAGCCTGGCGGACTTCAACTCCCAGGATTCCCCTGCCACAAAGCTTAAAGTTGCCAAGGTTGGAGACCCCTGGACTAGAGCCCCTCCAACTGTGTTCTTCTTTAGGTTTTTTCCCCAGTACTGTTGTAACTTGAAACTGTCACTAAACAAATGGTTGTAAGTCAAGGCCTGCCTGTATCCAGCAAAAACTGGATTTTTGAGAACCAGAATGGGCACACACACACACACACACACCCAAATAGCTGCTGTGATTGGCATCCTCAATCATAAAACACCCATTTACTAGATGGGAAATTTATCTCTGGTATGTTGAACTAATGTTTGTGTCTTTGGAGGCTCGATTTGCCAACTTCGCAAAGGTCATCTCGGATTGTAGCTTCCCCTGATTAGATTTCTTTAGAATCTCTCTGAATTTGACCTGACGCCCTAACAGAGAATTGTGCTTGAAATGTCTTAATTTGCAGCATGCCAGCTTCCTCATTTATTTTTTTAAATGCAAAGAATTAAAATTATTACTGGGGAATTCTGGGAGTCAGCTGACTGAGGAATTCTGGGAGTTGAAGTCCGCACATCTTAAAAGTGTCCGAGGTTGAGAAACACTGCATTAAGTAAGACCTTGGAAGTGGAAAGTTAAGTGAGATATCAAACAAGATAAACCAAGTAAAGGGTTGGAACCAATCAGGACTGCTGTTCAATCAGCCGGTCAACCAATCAGCACTGCGAGAGCCTCGTGATGTCACTTTGCCCATCAAGGTGACCCAGTTCTGACTTAGGCCTGTTTCTGACAGCTGAGTCCAGGCAGTGCCAGCTCAAAACCTGAGCACAGTTTCCACCCCAGGCCTGCATAGCTGGAATGCAAACACAACTGACTTGCACAACTGACGCCTTCACTGACAGATGAGGCACCCTCCGCCCGACAGAAGCGGTAACCGTTGTGGGGGAAAGCACCACCCTTCCTATGCAATATATGGGAACGATGTGTCCCTTGCCGGGTGGGAAGGAAGGGCTGCACAATCCATGGCCAAAGCACAAAGTTTTGCAAGCAGTGAATTCCAGTTCAAACCCTGATACCGTTGGGGCGAGGATTCCAGGCTAGCTCAAGCCCATAACGCTCAAACCTAGTTAATGAAAAGCAGGGCTTGTATCATGCGCTGTGTCCATGCTGCGGAATTATTGTATCATGGTGTTAACAGGTTAAGGCCATGGGTAGAACTACAGTTAGCTACAGTAGTTAACAATGTCAGCTGCTGTGTATTTACTTGGGATGCTTTTATTGTTTTAAAACTAGCCAGTTTGGTCCAGTGGTAAAGGCACCTGGCTATAAAACAGGAGACTGTGAGTTCTAGTCCTGCCTTAGGCATGAAAGCCAGCTAGGTGATTTTGGACCAATCACTAGGAGACAGTGAGTTCTAGTCCTGCCTTAGGCATGAAAGCCACCTAGGTGATTTTGGGCCAATCACTAGGAGACAGTGAGTTCTAGTCCTGCCTTAGGCATGAAAGCCAGCTAGGTGACTTTGGGCCAATCACTAGGAGACAGTGAGTTCTAGTTCTGCCTTAGCCATGAAAGCCAACTGGGTAACTTTGGGCCAATCAGCCCCAGTGAAAGCCACTTAGGTGACTTTGGACCAATCACTAGGAGACAGTGAGTTCTAGTCCCTTCTTAGACATGGAAGCAACTCGGTGACCTTAGGCCATCCTCCTCTCTCAGCCCAACTCACTTGGCAAGGTAGTTGTGGGGAAAATAGGAGGAGGAAGGTGTGTTGGATATGTTCACCATCTTGCGTTATTTCTAAGAATAATAAAGGCGGGATACAAATCAATCACCAGCACTGATGATGTTACCCAATTTGGGTAATGAAACGTCTGCAAGAAAACAACCAAGCTCAGAGGGCACCAAGCATCCCAAAGATCAATAAAAACGATTTTTATGTTTTTAATTGTTCTCTTTTTTTGGGGGGGGGGAATTGTAAGCAGCCAAGAGTCATTGATTGAGATGGGCAGCTATATGATAGGAACTGAATAAATAGGTCAATAAAAATGCTGCAGGGGGTTGTTAAGTCTGTGAAGTCCATCAACTTGTGTGGGGAAATAAATTTGTTAGCCTTCAATTGAAATCAAACTTAATTCAAGGAACGAATGTACTTAGTAATTGAAGGTCTCTAGATTCCAGAAAGGTTGATTCGCATCAATAAATTCAATAAAATTTTTAGACTGGGTTAAAAAAAAAAAGTATTATTTTTTTGAAAACTGCATTTCAGCAGAATTAGCTTCCGTTGTAGTGCAGTATGTATCTCTGTAGATTAATTTAGACATTTCTGAGACCATTCACCAGACTCAAAAGGATCCATAGCACAAAAAGGTTAAAATGTGGGTCTAACTCTTTTTGATGCGGCAGGGGAGCATGGGTCTACATTTCAGGAGATGGGCTTCGTAGGGCAGGAGGGGACAACCAGGAGGGGAAAAAAACCTCAATATAAAGACTGAATTTCATATATTCGCTGGAACAGCCTGCCCCAAATAGTGCAGAGGGGCAGAGAAGCGCAACAAAGATAATTAGGGGACTGGAGGCTAAAACACATGAAGAACAGTTGCAGGAATTGAGCATGGCCTGAGCAGGACCTCCAAAGGTCCTTCCAACTTTGTTATTCTGTTATTTCTGGATGAGATTCAGTTTTTCTTTAATAGCATTTCCCTTTTTTTTGGGGGGGGGGGAGTTCTCCCAGGTGGGATCCCAGTCAGCAGAGAAGCATCCTTGCTGGCTATGCAGTTTGTTTGGAAACCTGTCCCAGCCTGTCAAGTTTCTCTCCCTGTGGCTGTAAAAATGTGCCGCTTGCTTTGTCTGGCCAACTTTTCCAAAGCTGTTGAATCTCTTCCTCCTCCCTAACTCCTTCCTTTCTCGGCTGCTGCTGCTCATCTGTTGATCGGTGATGATGATGTGTGAGAATGTGTGTGTGTGTGTGTGTGTGTGTGTGTGTGTGTGTGTGTGTGTGTGTGTATCTGTGCATCCAGGGGAGGAAGAATGAAACCCAGATTGCATTTATACATCTGCAAAACCAATTGTGATCTGGAAGAACGACCAGAACTGGAGAGAGAGCTAGCCATGGAAATGCTTTTGAATCAGTTTATTTATTTTATTCATTTGTTTTGTTTTGTCAAGCGTGTACAAGATAATAGATATAAGTATATACAAGATTATGAATGCATGAAATGGATACAAATAAATGGGGTTGCAAGGACAGGGATGGTAGGCACATTGGTGCGCTTATGCACGCCCCTTACAGACCTCTTAGGAATGGAGTGAGGTCTGCAGTAGACAGTCTTAAGGTTAAAAGTTTTGGGGGTTTGGGGAAGAAACTACAGAGTCGGGTAGTGCATTCCAGGCATTGAGCACTCCGTTGCTGAAGTCGTATTTCCTGCAAGCAAATTTGGAGCCGTTTACCTTGAGGTTGTTATGTATTGTGTGCTCGTGTATTGTTGCGGTTTGAAGCTGTAGTAGTCATTGACAGGGAGGACGTTGTAGTGGATAATTTTATGTACTACGCTTAAGTCAGACCGAAGGCGATTAGGGTTAGGGAATTAAATCAGTTAGAGATGGGGAGAGTTTGGATCTGTTCTGATTCTTTAATTGGATCTTAGTCAATTGTAAGAGAAAGGCAGACAGCGGCTTGGATTGCACAGTGTCATGTAGGCCACACAGTTTTTGCACAAGTATGTCACTGGTGTTCTTTGCACGACGATCTCGCCCCACCTGCAATGCTTGGCCATCATTGCATAGGTCGTCCTGATAATAGCCCATTTAGCGACCGTTTGAAGTTACAGCGGCACTGAAAAAAGTGACTTACGGCCCTTTTTCACACTTATGACCATTGCAGCACCCCAAGGGATTTATATTTTGACAACCGACTCATATTTATGGACGGTTGCGGTGTCCCAGGATCATGGGATCCTCTTTTGTGATTTTCTGACAATCCAAGCCAATGGGGAAGCCAAATTCACTGAACACTGGTGTTCCTAAATTAACACTATGATGATTCATTTAATAATTGTGGCAAAAAAAAGGTCATAAAATGGGGCAAAATTTACTTATCAAATTTTGGGTTCGGTTGTAAGTCGTTTAACTCATTTAAGACTGAAATTGTTTTTATTTAATATTGTTTGAAAGACGCTCATTGTGTTGGCCAGCTATATCGATGGATTAATTATTATTTTTTAATGGCCAGTTGTGGTTTGCACAAGATTTGCAGAAGGGTGGCTTTGCAAACCAGGCAGGGAGAGGTAGCCTTGTGCAGGGCCCAACCTTATTCCTGCAAACATGCCCCCTTGTATTGTGCGTCTGTGTGTGTGTGTGTGTTAGAGATAGCTGGTTCTGCAGGATGAGTCAGGGATGGTGGCAAAGACCCCTATCAGGTCGGGAGGGAAGGGGGCTTGGCATCCAGGAGGTACACACCACCTGTCATCTTTCTTCCTTTTTGTGACAAATTTGTCACCCTGTGCTGTTCCAGGCAAGGCTTGAAAAAACGGATCTGGATTGTGTTAACTGTAAAGTCTAAGTAATGGGCAATTTGAGAATTGGCTGTAAAGACCAACGTCACAGTGTAAGCCTTGTCTTAAATCAGTATTTTTGAAATTGCTGGCTGGGGAATTCTGGGTGTTGAAGTCCACTCATCTTAAAAGTTGCTAAGTTTCAAAAAAAAAAAAAAACTGCCTTAAATTAAGTTTATGAGATCTGTGGTACCCATGTTTCCTGCATCAACAGCAGACTTCTTGGCTGGACCCCACGCTGGCTGTGGATGATGGGGGTTGCAACAAGCACCTTCCTTTTCTGCAATGCAAAGCAGAAGCAAAGCGAACACATGAACCCGGGACTCTGGCCGCAAATTGTGATCACGTGTCTACAAGGATACTGAGATGGTCATAAGGCATCTCTGCAACTTCAAACGGTCAGTCAACAAATGGCCGTTGAGGACTAGTTGCATGTTATCGTGGTAAAAGTGGTCCCTTGAGGAACTCTGCCATAAAATACAAGGAGTGGTTTATGCAGGGGAGTGAAAGGAATCAGGATTATAAGGAATCGCTGCTAATGATGGCCTTCCTTGCAGGGCTGTTGTGAGGTCCTCACAACCACGTAGAGCATAAAATCCTTCAGAGAATAGCCAAGAGTCATCCAATCATTCGAAGTTACAACAGCAATGAAACAAGCGACTTTTACAACCATTTTTCACTTACAACCTTTGCATCATCCCTAGAGTCACGTGATCGGAATCCAAACATTTGGCAACTGGCTCACATTTATGACGGTTGCCACCGTCCTGCGATCCCCTTTTGCGACCTTCTGACAAGCAACGTCAATGGGGAGAGGCCGGATTCACTTAACAACCGCGCCACTCACAACTGCAGGGATTCACTTAACAAAATGTGGCAAGAACGGTCGTAAAATGGCCCAAAGCTCACATAACCGACTCTCGCTTAGCAAGCACAATGTTGGGCTCGATTGTGGTCGTTAAGTGGAGGATGAGCTTGTCCTAGTTTTGGTCCTGCCGGTTGTGTATTATCTTGGCATCTGCCAAGAAGGAAGTTTTGAGAAGATTTTCATGGGGAATTTCGCTCCCTTTTGGCCGGGAGGTCAGGGAGGATGGGGTTTCTCTTGTGTTAACAAGGGGGCAGGGAGGGCCACCTTTACATGGGGGGGGGAAGGAAGGGCTCCCTAAGGCTGGGAGAGACACACACTTCATTTTGCATAATTGAGGTGTTTTTTTTTGGGTGTGTGTGTGTGTGTGTTTAGAGCCAGGCAAGGCATCCTCAGTAAACAAGAGCATTTGAGCATAAACAGGAAGAGAGTTTGATGGCGATGCCAGCTCAAGGAGCCTGAATTGCGAAGAGGGGCCGTTTCATGTCTGGAGTTTCGGGGTTGCCTCCCCTCAGCCGCCCGGTCGGTCGGGAGACCCCAGCGCAAAGGGAAGAGGGGGGCTTCCCGGAATCAGATTAGGCGGGGAAGGG